>OZ029914.1:8369487-8477386 GCA_964023275.1 Norana najaformis | reverse complement strand
AAGCAGAAAACTAGGACAGAAAATAGGAAGGAATCAGAGATGGAAGAACTTGAGAAGAATATGGCACTGAGAAAGACAAGGCAACTGTTATACCACTGCCTCAACATTCAAGTTCTGGCAAGCATGCAAACTTTAAATAATGGTAGTTGACAGTGAGAAAGTATATTTATATATTTGAACACTTTAGAAGGTCTCAGGTACTGAAATAACTGAATATTTTACGACAATGGTAGGTAGGTAAGTGTTAGCATATGTTATATGAAATGTTTATGCTTGAGATATTTAGGTCATGCTATGAATACTTGTGGAAATATAATGATTGTCTGAGATAGTATATTTTGTGCGTTGGTTGACAGAGTTTGCGAACCATGTAGGTTTATAGGTTGAAAGTTGCCTATCGGAATTTACTGCGCAAATATTTTGAGGTTTCTTGTGTGTGTATTTACCCCGGTGCTGTTGGTACGGATAGCACTTTACATATTTTACTCATAAATAATCGGCTAAATAGACTGTAACTGAGTGTGTTGCTTGTAATGAAGGGTGTTGGCTTAACTGCAAGAATTTTTCGATATCAAGTTTATTATTTTGTCAGGTTTATTCAAGTGGTTAAGTAACGTTGGTGCAGCCAATGTAATTTCACTACACAGAGCTTAATCCGTAACTCCAAGTATAACGAATTTGTTGTGACAGTTATCTGCCACAAATGAACTTACGGCTGCGTTCAGGTATTTTTTTAGAAATTTCCTTATTTCTAATGGATCTAAACTCATCGTATTAGCCATTGCTATATACGAGGAAAAGTCAGTTTGCAGATGATAAAAATTAACGCAGTAGTGCGAACAGTGTAGTCGTAAGTGCTGTAGAAATTAGAATCGACACAATAAAAATGGCTGCTAGAGATTCCAGCAGTGATATTAACAAGGAAGAGGATGTAACTACTTGCTGCATATGTACCGATGTCTACACTGATCCGAAAACCTTGCATGCTTTCACACGTTCTGCAAGAAATGTCTTCAAGAAATCGGGGTTAAAACCAACAAAGGACCTGGAGATGAGATGCCTTGTCCAATCTGTAGGCGACAATTCAAGATTCCTCAAGAAGGGTTTAATGCACTACCTAAAAATTTCTTCATTGAGAGGCTGATACAAGTGACACAGGTTCAGATCAACCTGCGTCATCAAAGGCCTTATGCTATGCATGTCTGGAAGAAAGCAAGGAAGAAACTTGTAAGAAAATTCCAGCAGCTGACATGTACTGCGTTAATTGCAAGCACAAACTGTGCGAAGAATGCGGCAGTGAACACAGAAAATTTAAATTAACAAAGAATCATAAATTGATACCAATAAATGAACTACGTGGTGGTGAAGAAATTCTACCTTTGAATGTTTGTGAATTGCATGAACAAAATGTTCTGAATGTATATTGTGCTGACTGCAAAACAGTTGTATGCGCCATCTGCTTCATTGACGACCATAATAACCACAAAGGTTCTCATGTTAACAAATTTGTGGATGACTTTCGGAAACAGATGGAAAACAATACTGAAGCAATAAGCGAATGCATCTCTCAAGCTCAGATGAAAAATGCGGAACTTCTGAAGGTGAAGGAAGAAATGCAGCAAAGAGTGAGAAATTTAGAATGTGATGTAACCAACAGAATAGATGAAATAAAACAGTTAAGAAAGAAATATGCAAATTCTCTTCTACAAGGCCTATGTTCCATAAGACAAAGTAAATTGAAAGAAATCCAAATGGCAAAAGGTGATATTGATGATTATATGTCAAACTTAGAAAGTTACAATTCCTATTGCCAGAGAATAGTGGCTCAAGGATCAGCTAGCGACATCTGTCGCGCGGTTTCTGACTTATCTGTTATAGCGGTGGAGTTGCAACAACAGTGCCAATCTATAACTGAACGAGAAATTCAGTCCTTTAACTTCTGCTTTCGGAAATCAGAACTCGAAGAGTTTCTAGAAGAAGACAGTGACAACCTGATTGGTGAAATTGGAGGTATATGACTTTCGTTGCAGATTTTTTTATATAACATGTCAAAACTTACCTTCTTATTGTATTAAAATAGCTAAATATTGGCAGTTCATTTATGGCAGCAAATTTACAATTTACTATGACGTAGTCCATCACCGTTATACAGCACCGGTCTTTGTAGGCCTGTCCCAATCACCGCATTCCATGGGCTCACAATGAGTTGACGCCCACAATGAGTTGACGCCCACAATGAGTTGACGCCCACAGTGAGCTGACGACCAGTTACCATCAACTGGCCTTGTTAGCTATATTAGCTAACGAAGTGACTAATGGATCGCCAGGCGGCCCTTATAGTTTAAAACTAGCGGGCCGCCAGTCTGAAAATGTCGCGAGATTTTCGCACTAGTGTCACGTGATTCCAGAACCTGGCTACTTTCATAACTTTCATAACTAACATGGCGGCCGCATTAACCGAATGTCGTGTTAACCTTGTTTTCAATTCTGGCTTAGGCATAACATTCGTAGTGGGGTACACACATTCACACAAACTAATCAATATTACGCAAATTCCTCAATTCTCCTTTTGTGGTCTTTATTTCAAAGGATAACCAGATAAATTTATAAAGAAGCTTAAGATAGGGACCCTTCTTAATGGACATCTGTAAAAACCGACCTACTTCGGACACCTCCCTCCCTTTGTCCGCATATGGCACTTCAATAAAATATTAAAGCCTACACTGTGCTTTCCTATCGATTTTGCAGGATTTGTGCTATGTGGTGGGCTAGGCTTATTTCAGAGATTTAAATCTCAGGCTAGTACTGTCCGTGTACGGGGACCTTTAATGGCGTGGCGCCCATTCAAACGGGCAGCGGTGGTAAAGGATCTCACCCGATAAATTCATTGCAAAATGAGCAGGGTCGAGGCCATACGGTCGCTATATAAAACCTATACAAAAACCTATACATTTATTCTGATATTGCCGCGTCCAGCATAGGGGTTACTGAAACAGGACAGCATTGACTGTCGGTGATCTGACAGAGTAAAGCCCCAAAAAGCACAAGCTTTAGTTAAATAAGTGCATGAACTAAGGTTTGAATCGGACGTCCCCACTGAGCATAACCCCCTTCCACAAGTCCCCATTTGGGTGAGCCCTCCCTCCTTCCTCTGCGGACGTCCTTATGGACGAAATATACTAGGCCCTACTTAAAAGTCAAAGTTAACAATAGTTCACATCCTATGCTTAAATTTAGGACCTGTGAACAGCCGACTTGCAGTCTACTGCAACATCGATACTTCCTAGCGGCCCTTTAGTATTCTGATTTGAAAGGCCGCTTGGCAGCCCGCTATCGTTAGCCATTAAATAAAGCGTACGTCAGGGAGACCCTTTGCGTGAGGGTGCTGGTTCGCATACCGATCGTGGCTTATTTCAGAGATTTGAGTCTCAGGCTAGCACGGTACGTACACGGGGACCTTAAATTGCGTCCATTCAAAAGAGCAGCGGTGATCAAGTATCTCACCCGATTAATTTATTGAAAAAAGAGCAGGGTCGAGGCCATACGGTCGCTTTAGAAAAACATGTAGGCCTACATATGCATTTACATTAACACTTAGCAGGCCCGCTGTGTGCCCAGCGAACATGGCCGCTGGGACGTACATAAATATGTCAAGGTATTCGAAAGATTAGAATGATTATTATGTCTGCAAAAAAATTGTCGTTACTACTTTCAGAAGGCGACTCCAAACCGAGTAAAAGTAATAAAGAAATTCTAATACCAGAACACAGTAAAGAAATTGATCTCCTGAGAAAAGAAATTGAAATCGAAAGGGCAGAAAAAGGGACCTTGCAGTCGGCAATTGACCAGCTCAGAATTACTATGAGCAAAGAAGTGCAGGTTAATAAAGCTTTGACAGAAGAACCGAATAAGAAGAAAGTTTATTACAAACCACACATAAGAAAACCGAAACTAGAGTTGGGCAACAATAACATAACCAGCAACACATATCAAGCTAGCAATGATAAACTGAAACAGGAACTCGAAAAAGCAAACATGACCAACAATTCAATACAAGCCCACGACGACAAACTCTTGCAAGAAATCGACAGGTTTAAAATGATAGTCAAAACGTTGGAAACGAACGCCGAAAAACTCAAGCAAGAACTAGAAACGACGATAGCAGGTAAACGTGAAAAAGATCTATCTTTACCTTGTCTAATTTAATCTAATCCAATCCAGTGACTTCTGAACCGCCGTTAGCATGATGCATAAGGCATCTATTACTGGTCGCTTCAATTGGAACCTTTGTAAAAATTGTAGGCCTAATTCATTGGATATGTCAGTCCGTATTCGATTTGTGAGGGAGACCAGAAGTCAGGTTCGGTGGGTAAGGAAGTTGAAACTGACGAGCCTTAAATTTTGGAGTTTATTAAGCCAATGCACATAATTGAGTTTTTGCCGCTTTTAACGAAGCTAGATGTTTGGTTGTTGCAAATTTGTAGTTTTGTAGCAATAATTTGGAAACTTTATATCAGTTGCTTGGTGTAAGATTGTTCGTCCAACTATAGACCATCATTTCATTGCACAATGAGAGCAGACTAACATTCGGATGTATTATTTTTCAGCCTACGCTTATTGATAGCTGAAACTAAGGTTCAGATAATCATCTTATTTGGGATTGTTGATTTGTTTCTCTGATCGAAAGTATGTTATTATTAACTGAAGTCTGTGCTTCACATCCGATTTGAGTATGAAATTTGCGTGCATCACTGTTGCTGTTTTTACAGATAGCACAGAGGAGATTTTGAAACTCGAACAAAGACAGGAACAACAGAGAAAAACATGGAAGGAAGAGAATGAAGAGCTCACGAAACAAATACAAGAACAGCACCAATTAATCGGTAGAGGTCAACTAACGCCTGTAAACCAATAATAGTCGTCTGTAACATACAGTACTATAAATTTATCTAAATGCCGGTTACCCTTTAATTCCCCATTTCCAATTCTCTCAGCTTAAACACAATCCACCCTAACAGCTCCTCTCCCTTTCTTTCTCTGGACTTCTGGCAACCGGATTTAGTTCTTGATAAGGCATCTTTGGACAACCACACTGACTTGACGCAGCGCTTGTGAATAAGCTGGTGCCCTGCGCTTAGCTTTTGAGTAGCGCATATAAAATTTGGAGTTTACAATTACAGTTTAATTTCTGACAGTTGTGCTTTCATAGACGTTACACTACTGCGAAATATTGATATTTTGTCATATTTGGTAGTAGTGGTAGTAGTAGTAGTGGTAGTGGTAGTAATAGTAGTAATAGTAGTAGTAGTAGTGGTAGTGGTAGTGGTAGTAGTAGTAGTAGTAGTAGTAGTAGTAGTAGTAAAACTAATAATAATAATGTTTGTCATCTGTAAAGCCGATGACTGATTTTCCAAGAAAACGACTTTGACAATGCACTTCATGCACATTGGATCTCGTCTTTTCTCTCTCCCTTTCTCTGTGTTTCTCTGTGTATCTGTCGATGCGTCTTCCGTCGTTCTAGTTTTCTCTGACCGCGAGTGTGTCCATTCGTCTGTGTCTGAATCGCGTGCTCCTATCATCGAGTTTTGACGTCGTCGTCCCATCCTTTTCTACTCCTGCAATATTGAATTGCTTTGTTATATGATAATTTTAATTAATAAAGTTTTGATGAATTTGTTTCTATTTTCAGGTAAACTTCGATATAGGACGGATCCAGTTTTATTTCAGACGATCAGAACAAACGCCACAAAAAGGAAAAAGAAAGAGATCCGCGGGTTTACGATATTAGACAAAGAATTGTTTGGAGTTAGTCAACTGAGTTCAGAAGTTGAAGTTTACGATTCAGTGAAATTCAGTTTCAGTCATCTATGGAATTTGAAGGAATTAATTCAACCAGGGGATATAGGAGCCTGCAACAAAAAGAAATGTCTCTACATCATCGATTACAAAGGCTTTCGGAAGTCAAAGGAAATCTTGAGAGTTAATCCAAATGCAAAATTAATGATGAGTTGGTCAACAGGAGACGATTATGGAGAAAGTCTGTCGGTTACAAATGAATCGAATGTCATTATAACTTTTTTTAAGAAAAATAAATTAAACGAATATTCGCCAGATGGACAATTGATCCGTGAAATTGATCTGTGTTCAGAGGCAGGTATTCATCATCCATTGCATGCTGTAAAACTGACCGATGGTCATTTCATGGTCAGTCATGGTGAATTTGGCGATAAGCTGCACAGAGTGTGTGTAGTAGATGCAGATGGAAAACTGAAGAAGTCATTCGGTGGAAAATGGGGATCGACAATCGCACGCATGAATGATCCAGTCCATTTGGCCGTCGATGGAAGTGGATTCGTGATGGTAGCTGATCGATTGAACAGTCGCGTGTTGTTACTGGATCCAGATTTGGAATTTAAGAAAGAATTTCTCTCAAAAGAAAAACACGAATTACCATATCCGGCGAGGATTCTTCTGGATCCGACAAATAATCGACTGTTTGTGGCTGACAACGACTTGGACAATCGACGGATTTTGATTTTTTCTTTTTAGATTTAAATAGGCCTTAGGCTCAAATAAATGAAAATCGTACCAAACTAAAGAATTACACCAATATCTCTTACTTGAAAATCAATTTAATATGTCTTAAAATTTTATCTTTTTGAGTTTCTTGTAACTATTCGAAAGGAAGTCGTTTCTTAATTCGTTTTACGAAAGGTGCTCCTCATATTCGAAATTTCTTAGAACCTGAGCCTAAGATTTTAGTGACGACTTTTCGTTTTCACAGAAGAATATGAGATATGCAACCCATTCTTCGAACGTCCAAAATCTCTAAATTGAAAAACTTAGACACAGAAATTCTAACCCTAGACAGTGTGAGGAAAGGTTTGAACATTACTACTTGGCTACCAGTTTCACCTACTATTCCTTGCTCAGCCGTTGGACATAGGGAGAGTTAACAGCTGTGTTGCTTACTTGCTTACTTAATTACTTACTTACCAGAACTGCCATGTAAGTTAGTTTATTTTCAAGTAGAGCCTTTCTTAAATAATTGTGTAACAGTCAGTGAAAGAATAAAAATAACATGTCTTATTCAAAACCTCAGTCATCACAGATTTTAAAATTACATAAACGGTACCATAAGCATTAAATTAGTTCATTGAGTATTTATGTTCCTTATACTATACAAAATTAAAGTGAAACTCCTAAAAGCACACACACAGATATAGCTAAACTGTTCCTGGATAGTGTGTCTTCTCACCACACACAATTACTGTTACATGCCGTGCTAGTCAAGTCAGAGCGGTTGACCAAAGACGTCATGTGAAGAACCAGGCCAGGTTGCCAGAAGACCAGAGAGAGAAGGGCAAAGAGGAGCTGTTAGGGTGGGTTGTGTTTAGGTACAGGGAAATGGGAAGGCGGCGGATTGGATGGATCAAGGTATGAGTTTTCATGAAAAGGGGTTAGCTTGGAATAGAAAGCCTTCGGAGTGATAGCTAGAGGAGGTTGAGGCAGATGAATGTTGATGGACGACGGGAAGGCTAAAGGAACGGACAATATGCGAAATTCAGGAGGAAGATCGTTCCAAAGTCCAGGCTAAGTGTGATATATGGATCTGTTCGAGTAAGGCGACTTACGACTTAAGACGAGTAAGTTACTGGGGGACGGGTAAGAGTGAAAGAAGAGGATCAGCGGGTAGAGCGGAGTGATTGGGTGGCAAAGAGTTTGCGAAGATAAGTACATGTAGGCAGGCAGTCTTGAAGAGAGTTACACGTTAGAGAAAGAGCTGTAAAATGAATGCGTTCAGGGATTGTCACTCAGTGGAGTAATTTCAGGATAAGAGTGATATGGTGATGCTTGGGTGTCCATGCAGATGACAGCTCGGACAAGTGAATTTTGGATGAGTTGAAGATGTTTAAATTCAGTGGATTGAAGGGTAAGGAAGGAGGGAATTATAGTAGTCAAGCTTGGAGTGGACAATAAAGTAGCGACGTTAGAGGCAGTATTAAAATCGAGCATAGGTCGAATATGGCGAATGTCACGATTATGAATGAAACTGATGCGCGAGAGGTTGGAGCTGTGATTTGAAAGCGAGAGATTTGGGTTAAAGGTGATACCAAGATTGCGTACAGGTTAATAAAAACAAAAACAAAAAAGATGTAATATATATTTTATAAAATTCAATTTTCTTTTTAATGTTAAACTCTATATGTATTTTGCTTTTTCATCAGTTCAAAGAGTGATTTCTCCCCTGTTTACTTTAAAATTAACTTTTTGCAACAATTCTTTTGTGTGTTCAGAGCAAAATTATCAAATTAGTCGCAAACGCAGACATGTGAGAATTTTTTCCACAAATTTTCGAAACCTTGCTAAGACTTCATTCTTGATCATTAAATCAAAGCTTTCAAACCAAAATTTAAAGAAATATAAGTCTGCATTTTAATTCAAGGCAAACGATTTATATATCTGACTCAAAATTCTTGAGCTAAATAAAATGTAACTGCTAGCATTCGTTTAGCTGCAAAGATATTTCGATATGGAGAGTTGATAAAGTGATATGACGATAGCCTAATTTTGAGTATAATATATAGGCCTAGTTTAATGAACTTTAATCCATAGGTCTATATAGAACGAATCTGCTGTGTCAATCATTTGTTACTAAGACCAAACAGAATCTAAAGCTGTATTAAGGTATTTTGTGAGACATTTTCGTATTTTAATTCTATATAAATTCATCTTAAAAGCCAGTGCTAACATGCGAGGAAAAGTCTGCATGCACTTGATAAAAATTGCGTAGTAATGGCAATAGTGAAATCGAAAGTACTGTAAATTTCACGACTGAGACAATAAAATGGCTGCTAAAGAGTCAAGCAGTGGTGATATTAAAAAGGAAGAGCTCGACGACATGACTACATGTTGTATATGCACCGAAGTCTACACCAATCCGAAAGGCTTGCCTTGCATTCATACATTCTGCATGAAATGCATCCAAGAGACCGGGCTTAAAACCAACAAAGGACCTGGAGATGAGATGCCTTGCCCAATATGTAGAAGACAGTTTAAGATTCCTTCAGAAGGGTTTAATGGACTGCCTAAGAATTTCTTCATTGAAAGGCTGATACAAATGGCACAGGTTTCAGACTCATCTGCAGCATCAAGAGCTTTATGTTCTGTATGTCTGGAGGAAAGTAAAGAAGAAGTGGTGGCTGATACATATTGTGTCGATTGCAAGCATCAGTTGTGTGAAGAATGCTGCAGTGAACATAGAAAATTTAAAGCAACAAAGAATCATAAATTGATACCAATAAGTGAACATGAAGGTGGCCAAAGTGTGATGGCCGATCTAGCACAAAGTGTATGTGAACTGCATGAACAAAAGGTTCTAGATGTATACTGTGCTGATTGCAAAACAGTTGTATGTGCCATCTGCTTCATTGACGACCATAATAACCACAAAGGATCTCATGTTAACAAATTTGTTGATGGCTTTCTGAAGGAGATAGAAAACAACACTGAAGCAATAAACAAATGCACCTCTGAAGCTCAGATGAAAAAGACGGAACTCCTGAAGGTGAAGGAAGAAATGCAGCAAAGAGTGAAAAATTTAGAATGTGATGTGGCCAACAGAAAAGATGAAATAAAACAGTTAACAGATAAAGATGCAAATTCTCTTCTAGAAGGTCTATCTTCGAAAAGAGAAAGTAAACTGAAAGAAATCCAAATGGCAACAGGTGATATTGATGCTTATATGTCAAACTTAGAAAGTTATAATTCCTATTGCCAGAGAATAATGGCCAAAGGATCAGCTATTGACATCTGTCGCGCAGTTTCTGACTTGTCTGCTAGAGCACTGGAGTTGCAACAACAGTGCCAAACTATAAATGAACGAGGAATTCAGCCCTTTAACCTCTGCTTGAGAAAATCTGAACTCGAAGAGGAAGACTGTGACAATTTGATTGGAGAGTTTGAAGGTAAATGGTTCCAGTTGTAAATCATTATATAAACTGTCAAGATATACCTTGTGTTAAGAAGTAAGTAATTCCTCAGTTTAACGACAGCATATGGCACCAAAGGCCGTTGCCGTCGCCCTCCTTCTTTATCCAGGTTTGGGACTGGCACTACCCCCAAACAAGGCAGTGGCGGAGTTACAGTAGACCATTCATTAATCTAACTTAGACTACAACACCTACTGATCTATCTCAATGACATTGTTCCTGGGCCCAACTGGGCCCTTATCTCACCACCAGTTGCCACGGGATGCATAGCCTGGCTAGCTACATTGGTTAAAATGTTCGTAAAGCCGCCTCTGTGCGTAATGGTGCCGACAGTGGCTCATTTCATGGATTCGAATCTCGGGCTAGCGTGTTCCTTACACGGGGACCTTATATTTTGTGACAGTTTGCACCTATTCAAACGGGCAGCGGTGATGAAGGATCTCAATCGGTTTATTCTTTGAAAAATTAGCAGGGTCGAGTTCACATTGTCGCTTTAGAAAAACGCGTAAAGATTTCATGATATTCTGAAAAACAAAATGGATATTAATTCTATTACAAATTGTCGTTACTATTTTCAGAAGGCGACTCGAGGCCAAAGAAAAGAAGTAAGCAAAGATTAATGGCAGAACACAGTATCTGCTCTAATCTAATCTAATAACTTCTACAGCGCCGTTATCATAATGCCCAAGGCATCAGTCGATGGTTGCTTGAAGTCAAAATCGCAATCTAAAATCATAATTCATTGGAGAAGCAAGGTCGAATTGCCTAGAATAAATTCAGTTTCTGAAGGATTCACAAGGTTTATTACTAGCCATCCAAGACTGAACATCACCAAAAACTGAAGCAAGAAGTTGGAGAGCAGGACTAAACATGCAACTGTCGAATGAGAGGAATAGTTGGGTATCATCAGCGTACAAGTGGTAGTCAAGACAGCATTCAGAAAGTATTGAACCTAGTGGAGTCATGTATAATATGAACAGGGTAGATCCAGTACAGAACCTTGTTGAACGCCACAAATTTAAGGCAATAGCGCAGAGGTGAGTTGACTGATACAGACTGACTGAGTACGAGGGTGCAGATAAAATGCGAACCAACGGAGCTGGATGTTTGTTTTTGTTGTTGCAAGATTGTAGGTTTGTAGCAATAATTTGGTTTAGTATGCCGTTGTTCGTCCAACTAGGTGATCATTATTTTCATTGCATTGTCAGAGTAAGCCTGGCAGTTGGGTGTATTACTACATATCCTACGCTTATTCAAGGCCTATCAAGGTCGAGAGAATCAGCTTATTCAGGGTTGTTGTGTTAGTTCTTTGAATGAAAGTATTTTTGTTCACCGAAATTTGTGCTTCATGTCCGATTTAATATGAAATTTACATGCATGACCGTTGCTGTTATTGCAGTAGCACAGAAGATATTGGAACTTGAACAAAAACATGAACAACAGAGAAAAACATGGATGGAGGAGAGGGAAGAACTCATCAAACAGATACAAGATGCCATTAATCGGCAGAGGTTAAAGCCTGTAAACCAATAATAGTCGTATCTAAAAATACAAAACTTTAAAGTTCTCTAAGAGTAGGTTACCCTCCACTGGCTTCCTATACCAGCCCGCATTATTTTCAAGATCTGTCTTTTAATGTACCGCATATCTATCCACTCCTCCCCATCCTACTTGACATCTCTCGTCACCCCGTGCTCCTCCCTTCAATCTAGACGAGGACTGCGTTCATCAACATCCGGCTCTTTTGCTATCACCCGCTCAACCAGGAAGTTTGGAAACCGCGCGTTCGCTCTTGCCGGACCAACAGAATGGAATAAGCTACCAATCGCCATCCGAACTTCATCTACGATAGTCGCATTTAAAGCTGCACTTAAAACTCATTTATTTAGACTTTATTACGATTAACTTAGTTTATGTTACGCGCTTTCGTGCAAGACTAGTTTCGTTTAAACGCGCTATAAATGTTAGCTTACTTACTTACTTACTAAATTTGAGACAGTTTTACTTTTGCAAGCTTTTCACTAGTACGAAATATTGATTGTTGAAGCTTTACATTATGTCATGCAATGGCGGCAAAACAAGTTGATTCTTAAAAGCGCATTTTAAATAGATTAGGCCTGCGGTTGAACTTTTTATTAGTAGACGTGTCTTCCGTCGCTGTAGTTTTCTCTAACAGAATGTGTGTCATTATCGTAAACTTGAAATTTGAATTTTCTAAAGCTTTACTCAAAAGTTAACCGCAGAGCACCAGCGCTGCGTCAAGTCAGCGGGGCTGTCCAGAGATGCCAAGTCAAGAACTAAGTCCGGTTGCCAGAATATCAGAGCGAGAAGGGGGAGAGGAGCTGTTATGATGGGTTGTGTTTAAGCTGAGAGAAATGGGAATGTCTGTATCATTCCGGCTGCCTCAATTTGTCTGTATCAATCGGGTGCACTTATTATCATCATAATGTTGGCCGTCTCGTCGTTGAATGCTTTAGTAATGTTGAATTGTTTTGAATTAAATAATAATAGCCTATTGCATAGATTTTAGGGAATTTGTTTCTGTTTTCAGCTGAACTTCGAGATAAATTGGATCCAGTGTTAGTTCTGATTATTAGAACAAAAGTCGCAGGAAAACATAAATCGATTCGCGGATTGACGATCTTAGACAAAGAATTGTTGCTGTGAGTGAATTGAGTTCAGTGGGAATGTCTGCATCATTTAGGCCGCCTCAATTTGTCTGTTGAAGTTTACGATTCAATTAAATTCAGTACCAGTCGTCGATGGCATTATTTTGAAGGAATTAATTGATCCCCTTGACACAGGATCCTGCAACAGAAATAAATGTCTCTACATCTTTGATAACAAAGTATCATGCGCTCAGTCGAAGGAAATCTTGAGAGTTGATCCAAATGGAAAATTAATAAAGAATTGGTCAACAGGAGTCGATCATGTCTGTTACAGATGAATCGATTGCCATTTTAACTGTTTCTAAAAAACTTTATTAAATGAATATTCATCAGTTGGGCAATTGATCTGTGAAATAAATCTATCTTCAGATGCAGGTATTCTCTATCCATGGCATGCTATAAAACTGACCAATGGTCATTTCGTGGTCAGTCATGGTGGGAGTAATGATCCTCTGCATAGTGCTTTTATTTGAGCAGATGGAAAACTTAAAAAGTCATTCGATGGAAACCGTGGATGAACCATCCGACAAATTAATCATTCAGTATATTTGGCCCGTCGATGATTATGGATTCGTGATGGTCGCTGATTCAGGGAACAGTCGAGTTTTGTTACTGGACTCAGATTGGGAATTTAGGACAGAGTTTCTCTCAGATGAAAGACACAAGTTACGACGTCCGTAGAGGATTCTTCTGGATAAGGCAAAATGATCGACTGTTACTTTGTGACTGACAACGAATGGGGCAGTTTTGATTTTCGATTTTCGATAGGCTGAATTAAGTGAAAAATCAAGACAAATTAAGTAAATTATAATACCATCTTTACTTGAAAATCAAGATAATTTGATTTCAAATTTTATCTTCTTGAATTTCTCATAAATATTCGAAAGTAAGTTGTTTCTTATCTCGTTTTGCCAAAGGAGCTCATAACTTTTTGTTTGCTTCACAACTGAATATTTTAGGGCCTAGATAAAATGCACAATAGGGCCTACAAGTCAATTAATTTTTGTAATTTCCAAAATGCAGTTTACCTAAAAATAATGTGTTTTTGTATTAACCCTATACAGGCCCGGTCCTAAAGTATGCGGGGCCCGAGGCAGCAAGCGATGAGCGGGAATCATGCAAAAAAATTGCATTTCGACATATATAAAAATAATGCGAAATCCAAATTAAATTGGTTATTGAATACATTTTTACAAATGCAAATCAGCCTCAAAAGTCAAAATATTAACAATTTTTACTACGAGAGCAACAATTACAGTTTTATTCATTTAATTGATTATCTGAAAACTCAAAAAAGATGTTAATGATTAAAATATTTTGGTATGCTAATTGAAAGTTTGTTAATCAATATATAGACACTAGCGTGGGTTGCGTTTTCTACTTCTAACATGTTTTTACTACTCACAAGCAAATCTTGCAGGCTTTGATGGATGCAAAATCCGCAATGATTTCATATTTTGTCAAGATCGTTAGCAACATCATTCTCAATTGACAAAATAGCCAAGTTAGTGAGCCGTTTTTGAAGCATCGTTAATAACAGAACAGTGTCAGTTCAAAATATAAGGATAAGATGTTTAATATCACAGACATAGTAATATAGTATACAAATATAGAACAAGAGAACTTTGTATTGGAAGAAATTCCAATACACTATACAGGGTTGAACATTTTTAAAAATAGTTTCACAGGAATTAACAGTGCAGACTGAGCAGTTCTCACTACGCTACTTCAGTTAAATCTTCATTGATACAACAAACGGTTTTAATAATAATTGTAATTTAATTAGGCCTGGTTTTCAATTATAAGCAGAAAAGAATATTGAATACAAGCATATCTTGTTTACCTCGCCTGAATGAAAAACAAGATTCATGCAGACAGCAGACCAAAGATGTTAAAAAGGGAATTAACATCTTTGCAGCAGACCATAAAAATGACGTATTAAGACAACGCTGTCATCCTGCTGCTCTATGACAGTGTAAATTTATATAGCGTATTCTTAATGATAATAGTTTAAATGAATTTTTTATCATGAAATATAAACAAATTCCCAAAGAAAATAAATAATTCATTTATTAAAAAGTTTTCTTACTGCTGTTGGTTAAAAAACAAGCGTTATGTAATAGTGATAAAAGTAGCAAAAAATGTTTAGTCAGAAGTGCTGGGCCATGAAAGGCGGGGCCCAAGGCGGTTGCCTCGTTCGCCTTGCCCTAAGGCCGGGCCTGACCCTATATAGCAAAAAGTACTTCTCCCGTGAAACTTGATGTCTTGCTATTTGCTAAAGAAATTTTCTTAGATATTCTATTAGATTCTGTTAATAGATTTCTTATCGAGTACCGATCTAAACGGGTGGAATCTGTTGGAAAATTACCCACAGAGGGATTCCAAAAACCGCAGGTGTCTTTTTGAGTTGCGGTCGTATTGGGTGGTGTGTGTAATAGCAGTGATTGAAGTAGGTGTTTGCGATATGTGGTTGGTGGTGACTTGTAACGCTAAGGAGAAGTTTATAGGTGATATTGTTTTCCATAATAAATAACACATCACTGACATTGAATTTCAGATCAGTTTGCTTTGAGTTGAGACAATGTCTCATATTAGCTGGAGAATATAGAACATTTAATAAATTTTTTAAGGGATATTATGTTCTTATTATAATGGGAAATTTTACCAAGCGCCTTTGCAGAAAACGAACTCCGATTCTAGCGCGATTAATTTAGGACATTTGGTGCCAAGCAGCTCCAACTACCAGCGTTATAAATACTTCGGGCTTTGAATTTCGCAAATAGTTCAACGCCATTCATCACATTACATTATTTGCGACAATGTTGAGATTACGCCATCTGGTGAATGGGACAAAACTGATGTGGCCATATGGCAAATAGACCGTGTGCTTCACAAAAATCAATAGGTAGTTCTCTATAACAGACAAATTGCCGGAATCGACTCCTGTTGATTAGATCTTTATTAATTTTCCATTCGACTGACCATGAGATTTTGAGCAATAAACGATGTAAAGACATTTATTTCTTTTGCAGGATCCTATATCGTTTGGATGAAGTAATTTCTTCGAATTCAATCGACGACTGAAACTGAATTCCATCGAATCGTAAACTTAACTTCTGAATTCTTATAACTTACAACAAACAATTCTTTTTAATTTCGTCAATCCACGGATCGATTTATTTTCCTCTACTGTGGATTTTCTTCAGAACATCTGAACCTAAACGGGATCTGATTTAAATCGAAGTTTATCTGAAATTTACACTTTGAACTAGTGTAACATGTTCGGTTGTAGTTAATGTTAAGAATGATACAGTACCAATAAACTTAGATTGTCTTTAAACTAGACTGTAAAATAAACCAAACTTAGTTATTATTCGGATTCAACCTTGGTGCTACAAATACCAAAAGATGAAATGATTCTTTTGACTAAAACGTGATTAGTGGATGAACCCGGATTTGAACTTTGTGGGTAACAAAGGTCCAAGACTGCTATTAATGGGAACTGTGCAAAGAAATTGTCGCCAACAAAACTATCTTTGGCAAAACATGGTGGTGGTAGTGCGTTCGTGGTGGTGGTGTCACCGGCGGTTGTATTTGGTGATGGTGCTGTTTTATGTTGAGAATAATACCGGTAACGTTTTTAAAATAATTAAATTTGAATAAAAATTAAATATATAAACAGTTGTAGCTGAACGAAATTAAATAAGCCTAAGTGGTCCGTAAAGGGGGTCTTAAATGGCTTGGCGTCCATTCAAACGGGCAAGGTCGCGAAGAATCGTAATCGTAAACAAAAATTTATAAAGCGCTACTTAAAAGCTAAGCGCAGGGCACCAGCTTATTCACGAGCGTTGCGTCAAGTCAGAGGCATTGTCCACAAATGTCATGTCATCTGAAGCTGTTGCGGTGGATTGTATTTAGGTTGAGAGAAATGGAAAGGCGGGGGATTCGATGGACTAGGGTAGGATTTCTAGAAAAGGTACAACTTCAGTTTCGAATGATATACCTGAGGAGTAGATAGAGAGGCATGAGATAGATGATGGTGGGTGTACAATGGAAGGGACAGAGGAACAGAGAATTTGCGAAATTCTGGGAGTAGATCGTTCCAGAGTATATGGATCGGTTAGAGAATTGAAATGAGTAGTTACATGGGGACGGTAAAGTGTGAGGTAAGATGATGAAAGGGTAGAGCAGGGTGATCGAATAGTAAAGAGTTTTGCGAAAATGAGTAAGCCTTGGTAGGGAGCCTTGCAAAGAGTAATAGGTTAGACAAAGAGTTTTAAAATGAACGCATTCGGGAATTGTCAGCCAGTGGAGTGATTTCAGGAGAGGAGTGATATGGTGAAGTTTGGATGTCCTTGTGACAACTTGGGATAGTGAATTGTGGATGAGCTGAAGACGCTTAATTTGAGTGGATTCAAGGTTAAGGAAGAGGGAGTCAAGCTTGAAGTGGACAATAGAGGTAGCATTGGAAGAGGCAGGTCAAAATTGAGCATAGATCGAATACGGCGAAGGTCATGAAGGTGCCCGAGAGGTTGGAGATATGATTTGAAAACGAGAGATTTGGGTCAAAGGCGATGTCAACATTGCGTATATGCCAATAAATATACAAATAAAAATAGATGTAATATATAAATAAAATCCTATTTTCTTTAGAATATGATATATGCATTTTGCTATAAATCATCAGCTCAAGAAGTGATTCCTAACAGTTTTACTTTAAAATGAACTGTTTTGCCACAATATATTTGTGTCGTTCGGAGCAAAATTCTCAAACTAGTCGCAAACTGCATATATGTGAGAAATTTTTCTACAAATTATCTAAATCCTTCGAAGACTTCACACTTGATCACTAAGTCACAATTTTTAAAGTTAAATTTAAAAAATATAAGTCTGCATTTTAATTTAAGGCAACCAATTTAGACAACTGACTCAAAAACCTGGGCTAAATCAACTGTAACAACAGTGTTCGTTTGGCTGCAAAGATATTTCAATATCCAAGGTTCAATTTTAAGTGAAGTGACGCGACCCTAATTTTGAATATAATGTATAGGGGTGGTTTAATTAACTTTAATCCATAGCTCTGTGTAGAACGAATCTGTTATGTCAGTCATTTGCTTCTAAGACCAAAAAGCCTACAGCTGCGTAAAGGTATTTTTGTGAGAAATTTTCCTATTTTTATTCGTTATAAATTCATATTATTAAGCCAATTTGAGAAAATCTTTGCTCGTACAGGATACAAATTATGCAATAATGTCAATAGTGAAATCGAAAGTGCTGTAAATTTCAGGACTGAGACAAAAAATGGCTGCTAGCGTGCCCAGCAGCGGTGATCTTAAAAAGGAAGAGCTCGACGACATGACTACATGCTGTATATGCACCGATATCTACACTGATGCCAGAGTATTGCCATGCATTCATACATTCTGCATGAAATGCATCCAAGAGACCAGCCTTCAAACCAACAAAGGACCTGGAGATGAGATGCCTTGTCCAATCTGTAGACGACTATTCAAGATTCCGCAAGAAGGGTTTCATGGACTGCCTAAGAATTTCTTCATTGAGAGGCTAATAGAAGTGGCACAGGTTTCAGACTCATCTGCAGCATCAAGAGCTGTATGTTCTGTATGTCTGGAGGAAAGTAAAGAAGACGAGGGTAAAGAAACTCCAATGGCTGATTCATACTGTGTCGATTGCAAGTACAAGTTGTGCAAAGAATGCTGCCGTGAACACAGAAACTATAAATTAACAAAGAATCATAAACTGATACCAATAAATGAACATGAAGGTGACCAAAATATGTTGGCCAATCTAGCACAAAGTGTTTGTGAACGGCATGAACGAAATGTTCTGAATGTGTACTGTGCTGATTGCAAAACAGTTGTATGTGCCATCTGCTTCATTGAAGACCATAAAAATCACGAATGTTCTCATGTTAACAAATTTGTTGATGGCTTTCGGAAGGAGATAGAAAACAACACTGAAGCAATAAATAAATGCACATCTGAAGCTCAGATGAAAAAGACGGAACTCCTGAAGGTGAAGGAAGAAATGCAGCAAAGAGTGACACATTTAGAATGTGATGTGGCCAACAGAACAGATGAAATAAAACAGTTTGCAGATAAACATGCAAATTCTCTTCTAGAAGGTCTGTCTTCGAAAAGACAAAGTAAACTGAAAGAAATCCAAATGGCAACAGATGATATTGATGCTTATATGTCAAACTTAGAAAGTTATAATTCCTATTGCCAGAGAATAATGGCTCAAGGATCAGCTATTGACATCTGTCGCGCAGTTTCTGACTTATCTGCTGGAGCACTGGAGTTGCAACAACAGTGCCAAACTATAAATGAACGAGGAATTCAGTCGTTTAACTTCTGCTTTAGAAAATCACAACTTAGAGAGTTTCTAGAGGAAGACTGTGGCAACTTGATTGGCGAAATTGAAGGTAAATGGCTTCCTGTGTAAATCTTTATATAAACTGTCAAAACTTACCTTGTGCTCTTGTTAAAATAGCCATTGCTATAGTAAATTTACAAATTGGTATGTAATCCATCGCCGTTACATAGTGTAATAAATTAGACTACAACATCACTTTCTGAAGGCCTACCCAATTACCACGTTCCTTGAGCGCACAATGGGCCCTTTGCTTATCAACAGTTGCTACCAGCTGGCCTAGTTAACTAGGACTTCATTAGAAAAAGCTTAAGTCAATGCGCCTCTACTGTATGAGGATGCCGGTTTGCCTACCAATAGTTGGCTATATTTCAGAGATTTGAATCTCGGGGTAGCACGGTCCGTACACCGGAACTTTAAGTGGTGTGGCGCCCCTTCAAACGGGCAGTGGTGGTGAAGGATCTCGCCCGATAAATTCATTAAAAAAACAAGCAAGGTTGAGGCCATACGGTCGCTATACTAAAACGTGTACGCCGACATTTGCATTTACAAATAGCGGGCCTGCTGTGGGCCCAATGAATATGGCTGTCTTGGACGTACATGTATATAGGCCTAAATGTCACAGAATTCTTAAATAAAAATGGATATTAAGTCTACTAAAATTGTCATTAATATTTTCAGAAGAAGGCGACTCGAAGCCAAAGAAAAGTAGTAAAGAAATACTATTAGCAGAGCAAAGTAACGAAATTGATCGCCTGAGAAAAGAAACTGAAATTGAAAGGACAGATAAAGAGTGTTTGCAGATGGCAGTTGAACAGCTCACAATAAACGTGAACAAAGAAGTGCAGGCTGATAAGGCTTTGACAGAGAAACTGAGTAAGAAGCCAACTAATTACAATGCGTACTTATGGGAACCGGAGCAAGTGCTGTACACCGATACCACAACCAGCAACACTGTTCCAGAAAACAGTGACAAACTGAAGCAGGAACTGGATACAGAAAAAATCACGAACAGTTCACTTCAAGCAAACAACGAAACATTCTTACAAGAAGAGGAGAGGTTTAAAACGACGGTCAAATCATTGGAAACCAACACCGAAAAACTCAGGCAAGACTTAGATGCGACGACAGCAGGTAAACATGAAAAGGATCTGTTTTTACCTAATCTAATCTCTAATCCAGTCCAAATCCAGTGACTGATGTAGCGCCGTTATCATGTTGTATAAGGCATCAATCAATGGTAGCTTCAACTGGAACCG
Organism: Norana najaformis; assembly: GCA_964023275.1. NCBI lineage: Eukaryota > Metazoa > Annelida > Clitellata > Crassiclitellata > Hormogastridae > Norana > Norana najaformis. The sequence continues at coordinate 8,457,073 of OZ029914.1, read as the reverse complement.
TTGAAAAATCGTAATTCATTGGAAAAGCCGGGTCAATACGACAGTGTATTCGTAATCACAAATTAGCACGACGCCATCTCAAAATAAACACCTCAGATGTGCTCCCGTCCCGACAACCAGTCCTCAATCAAACAGTACAGTTTTTAAGTGCTTACGGAAAAAACAACAGAGAAAGACCAAGGAGCACAATGTCATATCGCAGGTTAGCCTACTATAAGCAACCTATTCGACAAGGATGAAACTACGATGTTGGACGGTGGAAGTTCGGGGTGGCGTGACAACTCAGTTACCTTGTGCAGCGAGCGAAGGGATCTGCGGCCAGGTGCAGATGAGACCAAAGCACTTAGCTCCCTAAGTTTAGATGAAGCACCCTGTACAATACCATTGCGCATAAGAATTAAGATCCTAAACTCGATACGTTTTTGCATGGGTAACCAGTGCAATGCCTTCCGCATGAAGCGGGATATACGCCCAAACTTAGTTATACTATCGACCAAGCGAGCCGCAACACTTACTACAGATTGCAGCTGATTAATACGAGAAACCGTTAGGCCAGCATAGATTGCATATGGCAAGAATACGGTCAGAATTCAGAAAATAACATGGCTACGTGGAGTCAAATATTATGTCCAAATTTTTAGTTTTAGTTCAGACGATCAGAACAAAATCAGCAAAGAAGAAAAAGCAATCGATCCGTGGATTGACGATCTTAGGAAAAGAACTGTTTGTTGTGAATCAGTGGAATTCAAAAGTTGACGTTTACGATTCGATGAAATTAAGTTTCAGTCGTCAGTGGAATTTGAAGGAATTAACTGATCCAAGGGACATGGGATCTTGCAACTGGATTAAATGTCTCTACATCCTTGAATATAGACACCAGTCGAATGAAATCTTTAGAGTTGACCCAAATGGAAAGTTATTAAAGAAATGGTCAACAGGAGACGATTATGGAGAAAGTCTGTCAGTTACAGATGAATCCAGTGTTGTTTTAACTCTTTATAATAAAAATAAATTAAAAGAATATTCGCCAGATGGACAATTGATCCGTGAAATAAATCTAGCAGCAGCCGCAGGAATTCGTTATCCATTTCATGCTATAAAACTGGCCAGTGGTCATTTCGTGGTCAGTCATGGACAGTATAGTGATGATCTGCACATAGTGTGTGTAGTGGATGGAGATGGAAAGCTTCAGAAGTCATTTGGCGGAAAACGTGGATCGACTATTGAACAAATGGATGTTCCATTCTATTTGGCCGTCGATGGATCTGGATTCGTGATGGTCGCTGATTCAGGGAACAGTCGAGTTTTGTTATTGGATTCAGATTTGCAATTTCAGAGAGAAATTCTCTCAATAGAAAAACATGGATTACGAAGTTTACAGAGGATTCTTCTGGATCAGACAAATGGTCGACTGTTGGTGGTCGATAACGAATTGGAAAATCAACGGATTTTGATTTTCGTTCTTAAATAGGCCTATTTAGACCTATGCGAAGAATGATAACTAATAAAGTGATTATAATAATATCTGTTGTAATTGTAATTGTAATTGTAATCTGACATTTATAAAGCGCCACTTCAAGAATAGACTCATCAGAAGCGCTCAGACTCATCAGAAGCTTAGAAATCAAAATAATTTGCTTTCAAAATTCTCTTCTTCAATTTTTAAAATAAATATTCGAGAGTAAGCCGTTCCTTATCTCATTTTACGAAAGGAGCTTATGCCTTTTTCTTAGTGTCTGAGCGTTGCATGACTTTTCGTTTACTTCACAACTGAATATTAAGACATTCAACCCATTTTCTAGTATCCAGCGTCTCGATATGGAAAACCTAAGTTAACCTGAAGAATCGCTTGTTATTCTGTAAACTTTACATTGTGAAAGGAGCTTTTTCCGTAAAACTTTATCCTTGTTATTTACTAAAGAAACTTTCTTAGATGTTCTATCGAGTAGGCCTACCGACCTAAATAGGTGGAATTTGTTGGGAAGCTACCTACATACAGATTCCGAAACACGCTAGCGAATGTTTTGTGGGGGTCTTTGTAGTGGTGAATGTACCAGGCGTAAGCGATACGTGGTTGGTGGTGATGATGCTAACTGGAAAAGTTTACAGGTGATGCTGTTCTTGAAAATAAATGTTTCAATGTATCTGATAGTCCTAGCTCTAACAATCGTTGCGTACGAATTTCGGATCAGTTAGCTTTGAAATGGGAGAGTTTGCTCAGCTTGATGGAGAAGTTGGAACATTGGTAAATCTTATAAGATATCTTTTGTTTATTATTATAATGGAAAATTTTACAAAGCCCCTTTTGCAGAAGAAGAATTTCAATTCTAGCACGATTTATTTAGAGCAGCTGGTGCTGAGCGAATCAAAGGTTGAGATGCATAAATATTCCGGGCTTTAAATTTCTTAAATAGTTCAACGACATTTGCCTGATGGCAGTAAATCCGCCACTTCCTTTAGTAGGGTAGTGCCAGTCCCTATCCTGGATAAAGGAGGAGGGCGACGTCAACGGCCTTTGATGCCATAACATGTCGTTAAACGTTGGAACTACTACTGCTTGATAGCATTCGTGGCGACAAAGAGCTGAAAATTGTGCAGCGATTACGCCATTGGTTAACGAGACAAAAATTGCGACGACTATTATGTGGCCATCATGCGAATATGCCGTGCTTCATAGATATCAATGACTCAATACTTACTTACTTACTTACTTCGCTCAACCCGCTTCTCTTCTGCCCTAACACTTCTCCGCCCTCCCGTCACCTCATCCTTAAACTTGGTATTCGCTCCATAGCCATAGCTGCCCGACCACTCTGGAATAAACTCCCCCAGAACTGCGACAGTTTTCTGGCCCATCATACAAACTCATCGATGCTCCACCGCTTGCAATTTCTGCATCGGCCCTTCACTCAAAACTGAAAACATTCCTGTTTCACAGATCATATCCTGACGCCCCTTCTTCCCCTTATCTCTCTCCTCTCCAACCCCAAACGCCACCACCCACCATAGCTGTCACGCTCTCTCCGTCTGACTTTTGGATCTTGACCTGGAACAGAACCCTTTTGCCTATCGATTTTGTTTTGACTGAGCGCCTGTGAATACGCTGGTCCCCGCGGCGTGGCTTTCGTTGGGCGCTGTAGAAATCTCGGAATTACGATTACTTAGTCCTTCCCGTGCAGGTCTGCACATCGGGCAACGCAGCTTCTCCATTCATCTCTTTGTACTGCCAGTCTTCCTGCCTCATCCCACGACATCTCCAAACATCCAAGGTCGTCTCTACTGGTGAAGATCGACGTCATGTAAATCATCAAAATGTCTCGGTATCAGACAAAAGCTGCATCAGAGGACATCAACTTATTTACTTAAATGTCAACTCCCCTGATAATTCACACAAATTCAAACCCTGGACAGTGTGGGGAAAAGTTGGAACATAACCGATAGGTTACCAGTTCCGCCTGATTCCTCATTCAGCCAATGGACATATGGCATCTTAACAAATGCATTACTTACTTACTTACCAGAGCTGACATGGAAGTCAATTTATTTTCAAGTAGTGCATATCTGAACAAATTGTACAACAGGCAGTGAAAGAATAAAAATAACATGTCTTATTCAAAACCTCAGTCATCACAGGTTTTACAATTACATACCCTGTACCATAAGCAATAACTTAGTTCATTGAGCATTTATGTTCCTTACACTATACAAATTTAAAGCGAAACTCCTAAAAGCAAGTCTTTGAACACCAGACACTGATGTTGTTAAAATGTTCCTGGATTTTATGTCTACTCACCACACACAATTACTGTTACATACCCTGCCAGCATGGCCATAAACATTTGATGGAACCCACGTGGGCTCTAATGGGTACTGGGATGATACATGGGCATGATGGCAGGATACATGTGGCCTACAAACTAGATATTACATTTCTGCATGATTAAATATTTATCATTATACTGTGTTTCATCTTCAGTCTGCTTGGTGTTGGCCTCTGTGATTCCTTTAATGATCAGACAGTGGATGAGCATTCTAGCATCAGCAGTGTCTACTGTTCCCAGACATTGCTTTTAAGACTGCAGGTTTTGTTAGTCAGCTTTGCTGTACTCTGATCTTGGAAAGTCCATGTCACTTGTGATCTCATCTTCTGAGTCACCTAAGTTTACATGATTGCCAGGACTTGAATGTTGAGACAGTGGTATACCAGTTTTCTTGTCTTTCTCAGTTCTATGTTTCTTCTCATGCACTTCCATCTCGGATTCCTTCTTATTTTCTCTTCTAGTTTCTGCTTTGCTATCCATTTTCAATTCTGGTTTTGTTCCAGCTTCCAATTCTGATTCAGTTTCTTCGTCTTCTGCGTCAATTATCGTACGTATGTCATGCCTGCGAGCGCTCGACATTCCAAATCCACTGTCTGCATTTAAAGTTAAGATGGAATTGCTTTCCCTCTCAGTCAGGTTTGGCGTCTGAGTCTCCTCTTCCTCGTGGATCAAATCTGTGGCCAAATCCTCTCTGTAATTTTTCATATCACTTTCATGGAAGTTGTCATCAACTTCCTTTGTTTTGCGAGGCATTTTTGACTTGTTGCTCTTGTTCGGCAATTCTTCCCACTCTCTGCTCTTCTTCTCTCTTGTTTTCAGCTGTTTTGTGTCCTTATTTGCCTGATTGCCTATGTAAGGCACTTTTGATATCTCACTCTCAGTATTTCCATTGCTATTCAGTTCCAGAGACATTGCCAATGTGGATTCCCGAGACACTGGACCCTCATAAGTCTCTGCTTTGGCTTCCACTTTCTCACTTTGTCTAGAGCTGTCTTTCAGTTTTTCAGTTTTCTTCTCAAAATTGGCTTCTATTTTGTCAGCTTCTGCTCCCGTTGGTTCCAGTCGCTGTTTGTCACGACTAGTGGTCAGTTCCCCACCCTCTTCTTCGTTGACCTGATCCCACAGGTAATTCGAGAACCCATCCCACGAACCTCGCTGATATTTCACGGACCTCAGAGTCGGCTTCACGGCTACCTTGGGTTTGGGGGACTTTGCCCGATGCGCGGTGGCTGGAATGTCGCTTCCTCCCTTTACGTACGGGTTTGGAACTTTGTCAGTAGTCACATCACTTGCAGTCATTTTGTCTGACTGACCAGGCCTGGATCCTTTACTAGACAAAGGCCTTGAAGGCCTTGTAGAATTTTCAGATGTCTCTGCTGCAAGCTGTCTGACATTAAGGATATCCTCAGTACTTGCTTCATCACCTGAATGTGGCTTATCCCCAGATGACTCTTGTTGTTGACTTGTGGCCAATCCTTGGTCCAGTAGCAACTGCGGCTGCTTTTCTCTCCTTGAAGCACTTTTCAGCCTGGTTACCGGCTTGCTGAGGTTTTCTGCACTCCTAATCGGTACTCTTTTCTTTTCTGGGGAAAGATTAATCTTCTTGAACTCCGCTGACTTATTCAGCTCTTTTTCAGAGCCCCCCAAGCCTTTATCCCGCTCTTTCGCCGCCTGCTCTGCTAGTCTCTTCCTTTCGTCTTCAACTTCTTTTCTTCTCAGCCACTCATCATATGTTATCTTCTTCTTGACGTTTTCAGGCTCCGTGCCAACCCTTCCACTTCCAGGTGGATTAGTTGCTCTTGATGGAGACAGTGACTGTCTGGGTAACAGTGGTTCATTTAGTCTTCTAACCGGTGTTTTGACAGGTTTTATTCTTTTGTCAGCTGATGGTAAATTAGTGATTGTTGCTGTTTCCTGTGAGATGATTTCTTCAATTGTATCAGCATCCTGTTGCGTTTGCTTTGCAGGATTTTTGCTCAGTGACTCTGCTTTCTCTTTTTCCTTTGCTAAGTGACTTAAGTTAAGAGTTTTATTTGGGTTGATTTGTTGCTTTGGTCCAGTCCTTAGAACAAGTTGCTTTTGCTTTTCCCTCTGTTTCAATAATGGCTCTGCTTTGTGTTGCTCTTTTAAAGCCTGCTCATGTTTCTCATCCATTCTCAAGGTGGTTTCTTTTTCCTTGTTTGCTTCTTGCCTCTCAGTTAGGACTGGCTCATAATTCAGCTTCCTTCCAATTACCATCACCTTTTCGTTTTCCTGTTCTATCCTGAGCTGTTCAGCTTTCAGCTTCTTTTTCAACATGTACTCTTGTCTCTTTTTCTGCTTCATCCATTCGCTTACTCTTTCAAAAGAGTCCGCATACTTTTCTTCGTGTTCCCTTCGTTTTTGTTCTTCTTCCTTTTTCTTCATCTTCTCCTTTTTCCTCTCTTCTGCTCGCTGTCTTCGAAGAAGTCTCTTTTTCTTCTTCAGCCACAACCGAATCTCCTCATTCTTTGAAGTGCTCCAATCAAAACTGCCGGATTTTAGCTCTTTTGACATTCGTGGCTGGGACCTTGACCTTGGAAGAACCTCCCTATCGCTAGCTTTACCATCACCAGGATAACTATTAGATCGCTGCTTCAGCTTTGGTTTCTTTTTCCTCTTCAATGATTCCGTAGGCTTGTTTTCTAGGTTTACATCCAAGCCAATCATTTTACCCTCTGCTTCTTGCTTCTTAATTCTTTCATTTCTTCTGTCTTCTGCCTTTTGTTTCCTTGCCATTTGATTCTTATTTTTCACCCACTCCCGGATCTCTTCATTTCCTGACAGTGACCAATCATAGCCACCTGATCGAAACTCCTTCTGCATTCTCGGCGGAGACTGAGAGCCTTCCGTTTCTGCCCTAGCAGCATCTTTTTTCAAATCTTCTGCAGAACTGTTTCTCGGCGATTTAACTCGTCTCCTGTTTCTTGTCCCTCGCTTTTGAGTAACTTTAGGTGTGCTGAAGTTCTCTTTGCCAGACGATGCTTCTTGGGAAATCTTTTGAGACTGGATCTCATCAAAGCTTCTTTCTTTGACTTTCTCTGGGTGTTGATTCCCCACATTTTGTGCTAAAAATAAAAGTTGAACAGCAACTGCTAAAATTTCAGCACTGTCTAAATTCTTACATGAACTTAGAATACAAATTATTTGACTTGTATGCATTCCTTTTAAGCAACTTCACAGGGCAACAAGATCATAATCTCGAGATTTTTACAGCGCCCAACGAAAGCTAAGTCACGGGAACTAGCTTATTCACAGGCGCAAGAACATTCAACATAATAATTTCTCTCTGTAACCAGAAATGGTATGGAAATCAAAACAACTACATTGCAAAGCATGAAGCAGAATATAAATGGAAAATGAAAAAGAATAAAAACAACAATTTTAAATTTAATTAAGACATGCAGTTTAAAAAGTGATCATTCACTTTTGCAATACCACAAGATACAAGGTACAACACTACATTTCCAGTGCACCCCTTATACCTACAGTGACCAACAGTGCCTTAAACAATCATCCTATAAGCCATGTGTGCCAAGTTAAGGCCACATGTGCCAAGTTAAGGCTACGTGTGCTAAGTTAAGGCCATGTTTGAATTCACTCATGCAACGTAAAATCAGACTGAATAATGTTACCTTTAACATTGTAATGGCTTCCTTTAGAGGTTTTTGCAACATCAGGTTTTCTCGTTTTTCTTCTGCTTTGATGTGGAGCAGGAGATTTTGGAGGATGGGCTTCCAAAATCTTCTCTTGCGAATCTGCAGTTACCATAAAACCGTCGTCAGGTGTTTCAAGTGAGTCTCTCTTCAACTGTGGTTCTTCAAGGGAAAGACCATAATCAATGAAGGTTTTACATTCACTCAGTGAGTCGGCTTCAACAGTTTCTTTTCTCTTTGTCATCTTAGTGTCTTGTCCAGTAACCACTTCTTCATATCCTTTAGGGTGACTGAACCCAGATGCACTTCTGTCAGAGTTATCATCCATTGATTTTCCATCTTTCAACATCAAATCACTTTTTATTTTCTTATCCTTTCCATGTGTTTCGCTGTCACTATCTAATTCATCAGAATCTGTTGCGGCATCAGTGTTTCCAATCTGCAAATGATTATCACCAACTGAATCGACGTGATTTTCATTTCTTGATGAATCAGAGTGTTGGTCATCATAACCTGAATAAGCATTACTTTTCTGACTGTCTGAAATCACGTTTCTGTCAGAATATGTTGGCTTTAATTTTTCTAGGCTCTTAATCAGCTTCCCAATGCGAACTGACCTTTCTTCAGCATTTCCATTCATCTTCTCATCAGCTTTCAGATGTTCATGTGATTGATCTTCTAGCTGTTCTTGTTTGTTACTGTTGATTTCTTCCTTTTTGCTGTTATTATTAAATTCGTCTTTTTTGTTCTTAATTTCAAAATGTGTAATTTGTTCTTGGTCCTTTTTCCGATTCCAAAACTCTTCCTCTTCATTTAGCTCCTCTGCCATTCTGCTTTTTACGCAAAAGTTACTCTGTTCCAGTACTTTTCTGAATCATAGTAATCGACAATCTGCAGGCAGACCAAATGCTAAAAGTAAGCATAAAGAAGAAATGCAAACTCACATATATCCCAAATTTATATACATTATGAGGTAATTAGAAATGTTTCCATAAGAACACAATCAGTTAGGATGCTTTTAAGAAACATACATATCATCTAGCTATTTTTATAGTACCTTTAAGACCTCATAAAGGTGTTAAAACATGACTATCTAATAGATCCCAAAGGCTGCCATTTAATTTGGTTTGATAATTAAACACTCGCTCATTATAAACGAATTCTGACAAAGCATGGATCGGGACATGGACCCCGAAATTAATTCGCCTGCGTAGAAAACAAAGTCATTATAACATGACCTCGTTATAATGCGGTTCTTGACATGGCTCTCAAAGATAGCCTTACAGCGAATTTATCTCATCTCGGTCTCGTCTGGGAGGCCAAAGGTTTCGGTCTTGTAACAGAGTCCCTAGGTCTCGGAGTCCCTAAGTCTCGATCTCGTCTCGGAGACCCAAGGTCTCGGTCTCGTCTCGGACAGATTGACCAAAGTCTCGGTCTCGGGGCGGGACCTCTCGGGTCTCGTCTCGGTTTTCGCCCCAAGGGTCTCTTGGGCAACCCTGTTTCTTAATCACCTAGAAGTTAAACCCAACGTTTTGTTATGGTATATTGTGTAATGTTAATGGTTGTGGTGTCATTTTGTTATGTTAAATGATAACATCACTAAACGGCAAAAACAGTATGCTGATAATTACCGAAAAGTCCTTAAATATTAACGCATATGCCCGAGCGTAATAAATGCTTCCGATCTCCTAAATAAAACCGTTATTATTTACCACTTTGAAGCAAAAGCTAAGAAGTAGAGCGCCATTTTGTTTTAGCAACAGTTGCTAAGCAGGTGCTACCCGAACGATAAGCGCAGCAACTTATTTAGCGCTTTCATACATTTGAGTTTATACTTCAAACACGGAATAAAAGTTTATAAAATTAGATACTGCATGAATTTCTTGCATATTTTGAAGCATCTTCAATTGCGCTATTTGGTGCATAATCATAATTATCATGAATAAAACTTGGCTGACCCCTAAGTTCATGATCAGTGCTAGGAACGTTTCGTCATGTTCCAAGGGTGGGACCCGTGGAAAGAACTACAACACCGCCATAGCAACAATACTGACTATGTTGACTTTTTAGTGACTACAAAATACGATACGCAAATAGCCTGCCTTCAAGCTATTCAAAATGCTCTTGCTCGTGCTGTCACCAACACTCCCAATCACCATCACATAACTTCTTTTCTCAAATCACTTCACTGGCTTAAAATACCAGAACGAATAGAGTACAAAGTCCTATCCCTTACCTATAACGCACTTCAATCCTCCCAACTCTCCTATCTTCGTCATTTATTTACAGTCCAACCATTCCGTCCAACCCGCTTCTCTTCTGTCCTAACGCTTATTCGACCTCCCGTCTCCTCTTGCTTAAAATTTGGAAATCGCTCCATAGCCACAGCTGCTCCACCCCTCTGGAATAAACTCCCGCCAGAATTACGACATTTATCTGATCGATCATACGAACTCACTAGGACTTCACCTCTTGCAATTTCTGCGCTAGTCTTTCACTCAGAACTGCGAACATTACTTTTCCAAAAGTCTTAGCCTAGTTCTTGCTCTTCCCCTTATATCTCCTCGCTTCAATTTCGAACACCATACACCGTAGCCATACTGTCTGCCTGCCTGACTTCTGGAACTTGACCTGGAACCGAATCCTTTTCCCTATCGATTTTATTTTGACTGAGCACCTGGTTCTCGCGACTTAGCTTTCATTTGGCGCTGTAGAAATCTCGAGATTACGATTACGACTGTCATAATGAATCATGCTGTGGATAGAGAGCGCCACGTGTGCATTGAGTACTCCCTGACATATCGTCCTTGCTTTCGAAATCTAGATGAGACATTCTAACATGGCAAAATGGCGAACAACGAAACTGTCGAAAATAGTAAGAAGTGGTACTGTCACACGTGTGAAGCTGAGGTAGTCCCCAATTTGTCAGTAAGTATTGATTCAACTGAAGCAGATGTTTAGCTGTTCAGCTTTTTAATACAAAGTCAATTTTTTAAATTCGGGTATCTATACTTGTTTATCTTCAAATCTGGCAGGTCTGCCGTCTGTTCTTTCCTAATGTTAAATACCATAAAACAGTATATTTCATATCAAGTTAGAAAACAAGAGACACTATTAAAATATTTTTTCTAAATACGTAAACATATTTATTCATCTCTGTGTAAATGTATCTCTAATATAGGCACGCCAATTCTTATCCTGATTCTTCCTCTTAACTCTCCGCTCTAATCTGAAGCACCATCCGCCGTAGCCGTCAGACGGCCTGCCTGTCTGCCTGCTGGATCGTGACCTGGAGCTGAAACGTTTCTGCCTATCGATTTTGTTTTGACTGAGCGCCTGTGAATAAGCTGGTTCCTGCGACTTGGCTTTCGTTGGGCGCTGTAGAAATCTCGAGATTATGATTACGATTATTCTGCCTGATGAGCGTTATTACCGATCTTTATCTACCCCTGGCCTATCAAATGTTTAGAATATTTGTAAATCTGCTGTTTAACAAGTTCAGCGCCTTATTCTGTTTTACAAATGTTTTGGCTAGCGTTGCCCAGGGATTTCGAACCAATCAGCGGGTTTATAATGATGGATGCTATTTTATTTTATCTTAGGACTATAATTGTCCAGTCTGTGCTGGTGGCTTCATAGAAGAAATTAGTCAAGAGTAAGTATAGATCCAAAGATTAAACTCTGCCCGTTTCTTAAATGCTTGTCTTACTTAATAAAGAAGAGTTCTCTTCCAATAAATGGCCAGAAGAATCTTCTGCTTTCAGGAGAAACCTCTTCTGAATGCAACTAAACCACTGTAACCTTTGTAGTAAATGGAGTCATTTAAAACGCAGTAGAAATTAAAGAATGTTTTAATAGTGAAGACTTTTTGATAATGAAAATTGAAGAATGTTTGAATAGTGAAGAATGTTTTGATCATAAAGATTGACTTGGACCATTGTTTCTTTTACAGAGGGGAAGAATCTTCAACTGAAACAACACAGGAATCCTCTGAAGTAAGTTTCAGCTCTCAGGGGCATCATCCATAAGCACTTGTATATATCTAAAGTTACGTTGCCATGCAACATCTTGTTGCAGAACATATATATATAAATTGCTTATCCACCGTAGGCTGCCTCTCTGTCCTGTGGACTGACCTTCTGGATATTGACCTGATTGTGGCTTGGCTTTGGTGCGCCATCAGTTGATGCATTGTGCATGAGATACCGGCGCATTAGAAGCTGGTAATTATTATATAGATTTAACGTATACATTTTACATAGGTATGTAAAACTTTGCCACTGCCTTTAGTTGGGTAGTGCCAGTCCCAAGCCTCGATAAAGGAGGAGGGAAACGTCAACGGCCTTTGATGCCATAAGATGTCATTAAACACTGGAACTACTACATGGATATATTATATATATATATATATTGCATGTGTGCGGCAGGGTGGTCTATCGGTAACGCGTTTGGTCAATGATCATGCGGTTGCAGGTGCGACTCCGTGTAGCGACCCTGGGCAAGTTGTTTGCGCATACCGTGTCTCTGTCACCAAACAGTAGAATTTGGTACCAGCGTGAGCTGGGAAGTAAACGGCAAGTCCTGCGATGCACTGGCCCCATGTCCAGGACCTTGGGATTCGTCCATTGCCGGCTCAAGGGCCTAGAAAAGGAAATGAGCGCCTCCCCTACGTCCCACTTGTGGGATATGGGATACTTTACTTACTTACTTATATATTGCACGTGTATTTTCATAGAATCCCAGCAGTCAAAGGGCAGAGGTCAGAGACGATGCTCCCACAGACCGTCCTCAGCTTCACGAAGACCGAATGTTGTTCACTAACAGTCCTTTTGGATTCGGTTTTCCGCCACTACCGGGATTCCCCAACAGTTCTCGTGGCGCTCGTCCTCCTCAAGCCAATGACTTCTTGCAAGGGTAATGTAGTTCAGTGGAGTTTTCCATTTGATGTTTGACTGAAATAGAGAAGGATTAAAGTGGATTGATTGAGGTTATGTAGGATTAAAGTGGATTGATTGAGATTAAATAAGATTAAAGTGGATTGATTGAGATTAAATAGGATTAAAGTGGATTGATTGAGATTAAATAGGATTAAAGTGGATTGACTGAGATTAAATAGGATTAAAGTGGATTGGCTGAGATTAAATAGGATTAAAGTGGATTGATTGAGATTAAATAGGATTAAAGTGGATTGATTGAGATTAAATAGGATTAAAGTGGATTGGCTGAGATTAAATAGGATTAAAGTGGATTGACTGTGATTGACTAATATTAAAGTGGATTGATGCTTTGATTGAGTTGAATGTTCTTGAACTTTGTGATTGGGCAGAATGTAAAGAGAGAATGTAATGGCTGCTTTTGAACACTTTGTAATCGTAATTGCTTATTTATATAGCACCTCTTCAAGAAAACTGCTCAGAAGAACACAAACGCCTTACCCTGCTCCTTGACTTATCATATCAAAAAATGGCCCATTACAAAAACATGACTCAGAGATTTTGGTGATCTGAAACTTGACATTCAGTCTGAAAAGTTGTGATTAGTCAGTGTCATAAAAAGTTTTCACCATACTATACCTTGATCATAGCAAAATTTGGCTCCTTTTTTGTTCAAAATCTGCAGTTCAGTCATTATTATTATTTCTGCATTTATTGAACGCCATTATCCAATGGCTAAGCATCAGTCTGGTTCATTGGTAATTAAGTTCAGTAATTTTCTTGTTCATGGTGATCTGAAGAAGAAAATCATTACTACTTGAATTTAAACGATATTAGAGATATTTTCTTGTACACAGTGATCAAAATTAAACAGACATCAGCTGTATCAAAATCTCTAAAACCAGTTCTGTTGTTTTCTTCTTCTGGTTCTCTGCCCTCAGGCAGGTTCAAACGTCCGATGACGCCACTTCTGTCGGTGCTGAGCTTCTTATAACCTGCTGTATCCGTCTGTCATCATCCAATCCAACAGCATCTGTCTGGGTCTTCCTCTTGTCCTCTTCCCCTCCAGTCTGCCCTCAATTACGGTTCTCAAGAGTGAGTCCCCTCCCAGTATGTGACCAATCCATTTTCGTTGTCGACTCTTTATTGTAGTTATCATAGATCTTTCTTCCTCAACTTTTCAGCACCTCCTCATTTGTTATGTGCTGTTGTTATAAGATAGCTTTTGTCTTGCTTTGGTTTTTCTGATAGGTTTATCGAGCAGATTTGGTCTGGTTTAACGGGTGGTTTAAATCCCGGGCCGATTACCTTCAATGTTCCACTGTAAGTACAGTTTCAGCCATTGGCTTACAGTTTAACTGTAGCAGAGATTACTCTGTATCTAGACTTTTCAGTGGCTGTCTAGTCTGGCAGCTAAGATGGCCATTGTTTATGCTTCTTCATTTGGATATCCAGAGACTATGAGAGAGTGCCAGTCAACTGGTTTCCTTGGGTTCACCCTTCGATGCCTAACTCAGTGATTTCAGAGTTACTGTAATCGTTTAGGCCTAATGTTTATTGGTGTTCAGTAAACTGGCTAATAAAAATAAAAGTCATAAAGTTTTGTGAACCTGAGGTGTGGGTGAGATCAATAATTTCACTTTCATTTGTTTCTCGTTCCTCCTCCTCGTCCTTATCCTCCTCGTCCTCCTTCTCCTGCTCCTCCTTCTGTTGCTTCTGCTCCTCGTCCTTCTTGTCCTCCTCCTGCTCCTTGTTCTCATCCTTGTACTGCTCCTCCTGCTCCTCGTCCTCATCCTTCTCGTCCTCCTGCTCCTCGTCCTTCTCGTCCTCCTCCTACTCCTCCTTCTCCTGCTCCTCGTCCTCATCCTTCTCGTCCTCCTGCTCCTCGTCCTTCTCATCCTCCTCCTCCTCGTCCTCCTCCTGCTCCTCCTCCTGCTCCTGCTCCTCGTCCTCCTCATCCTTCTCGTCCTCCTGCTCCTCCTGCTCCTGCTCCTTATCCTTGTCCTTCTCCTCATCCTCGTCCTCTTCCTCCTGCTTCTCCTCAGCTTCTTAAATTTGTGGTTGTCTTTAGTAGTATCAGGAAATGAAATGAAGTTCTGGTTAATTTCTATCACCTTAATAACTTGCTTGTGTAATTGTTGAGGTGTGGCTGATTTTCCTACTCTGATGTGGATTTCCTGTGGTTGTGGTTGACAGGGGACCTCATTTGTTGAACAGCAACACTGGTGACTACGTATGGTCCACGGAGGGATTAGACAACATCATAACAATGGTCAGTGATACCAAAAATGTTTCATTGTGCTAGCTTGGCGTTAACTCCTAATGTAATGTTGATTTCAAATGTGCAACGCTGCAAGAAGTTATACTGTGTTAGAATTAGGTTTCGATGACTTGGCTCAGATTATGTTGCTGTTTTATGACGAATTGAAAAGGAAAGACATCAGCTTTTTTAGATCGGATACATAGCCATGTGTGAAATGTCTTGATGCGTGCAAGTATTGATCCTGTGCCCATGATGTTTGACTGAGGTCTAGCATAAAGAAAACTAAGTGCACCATGTCCAACTGAGGGGGCATTGTAAAACTGATAGAGGAAGTGCTGCAGTTTCAGTTGCAGGTAATGTTTTGCTTGAGCCAAATAATTTAGGTCCATTCAGGTGCATTTCTTTTAACAGGCATAGAAGCTCAAATCTTTAGCTGAAATGCCAAGGTCTTGTGTCTGCAAATCTGGATTCTCAGATTTGATAGTTTGGATGTCAGATCTGAATTTGTACAAAGATGGAAGATTTAACCAGTGCATGACGATACAGATCCTACTTCGAACACCACCCAATGAAACCGTCTGACTGCTTGCCTGCCTGACTCTTGGATCTTGACCTGGAACTGAAACATTCTTGCCTATGGATTTTGTTTTGACTGAGGGCCTGCGAATAAGCTGGTTTCCGCAGCTTGGCTTTCATTTGGGATGTAGAAATCTCAAATTTACGATTACGATACTTGAACTGTTGTGTTCTGATGATTTGAAGCTCATGAATCAGCTTGACGTATCCGGTCCTCCACCAGCCGCAACGGAACATGTTAATGCTCTCCCGGTTTCAGCAATCACGCAAGAGCAAGTTGGTGAGTGGCAGTGAGCGTTATCTGTTCATGAGGTTGTTTTCACTGGTTCATCACAAGTTCATGATATTTGCTGTACTTTTTAAAGTGACAAAGCTGTTCTTTATTCAATGGAATTTTATATTTAATTCTATCAGCAGTTGACGGAGACTGCTGTAGCTTCCTAATGGTTTTTGTTAAGTTGAGCTGATTGTGAGAATCTTTTCACACGATCTACTTAGGACGTATATGGATCTAACAGCTTACACAATGCCTTCAAGTGCAAATGGCTGTAGCTTTTCTCAAAGTGCTGTTATAATTGGCAGATACAATTGATGGTACTAAGTTGCAACTCACAAAACAGTGGTACACATACGATTGCTGAGTCTTGTGAGCTGTGGTTTTCAACATTTGGATCCATCTACATTTTAAAATATTACACAATCAGTGCTACTTAATGATATTCTATGAGTATCTAAAGTATGCTTCATGATTTTATATTATTAACAAGTGTTCAGGATTTTGGTGATAATGTAACTTTAAGGATGTCAAAAGAATGAGCAGTTTATTATGTTAATTACTTTTTCTCATGTTTCAATATTGTTTCAGATGATAAGCTACAGTGTCACGTTTGCATGGAGAATTTCCAGTTGGAGGAGCAGGTGAAAGAACTACCATGTCGACACGTCTACCACATGGAGTGCATCGTACCTTGGCTGGAACTGGTTTGTACAATTCATGCGTATATTGATAGGACAGTAACATATTGCTTTCACCTGCTTGTCAGTGAATTGTTTTTTTCTTTAGGTTCTTAAAAAGATGTTTAATTATATGTTGTAAGTTCTCAGTGTTCACTGTTGATTGTCATTCAAGTCTAAACTGTCATTCAGGTCTAAACTAAAGACGTTTCTATTCCAACTTGCTTACCCGCCATAGCCTAACTTCTGATTTCTCAGACCTATCGGAATTCAACCCGGCTTCTCCAACAGATTATGATTTTGGATTGTGATTTGGACTTGAAGCGACCATCGACTGGGCATTATGATAATGGCGCCTATAGAAGTCTTTAGATTAGATTAGATTGTTGGAGATATTTAGGATGAAATGCAGTGCAGTTACTTGGCAATAATTCACAATTTTATGTGCTAACTTTGGGAGCCGTTTCTGTCAAAATGGCTGCCCTGAAGTTATGCATAAAACCAAAATTTTAAACAGTTTTGTCTTTATTAATTTTAATATGAATCATGTTCTTACACCAAGACCTTCTCATAACACCCATTTGGAAACTCTGTGTAGTCAAGGAGTCCTAAATGGAAAATTACACAATTCTGATGTGACTTTTTATAATGGTATTTGACATTATTCACAAAATTAGCAATTAAGGAGTTTCCAGTATACTATTGTTGCAACATAATTGTTTTATTAGTTGCAATTTTTCATATAAAGTTAACAAACATTTTCAGTGATTGGTGTAACATGACTGCTTTACTTATTTTATGTTTATGACTTCAGCATGGAACCTGCCCTGTTTGCCGGAAGCGCATTGACGCAAATAACACAAGTTCCAGCAGATTTCATTCCGGTAACAGAAATTGACTATTCTGACTGCCCTGCAAATGAAAAGTGCAAACACACGTGTAAATAACCAAGAAACATTTTATTTGAGTCTTCTGTCATTTTTGTTTTTCTTATGTTTCTTGCAACTAAACACTTCAAGAAATTACCCAAGATTTTAATGGCAACACTGATGGCTTTTCAGGTTGTATTTAGAACTTAGCCTTCAAATAAAAATGGTAAAGAGATGAATCTTGTAATTGTAACTGTGATCTTTAAGTGATTTTTAAGGTTAAATTTTTCGATTAAGATGTTTTAAGTGAGGCTGAAGATTAACAGTTGTGGAGCTATATACTTGTATATTGTGAAAGAATTCGTTTCAAATATTATCTGTAAGATGTTTGGTCATTTAGAATTAAACCAAAATGCCTCACAAATGATAATGTGGAAGTCATTAATCTAAAGAAAATATTACTTCGTGCTGCATAAGAAATGGTATTTTATCATTGTTTTTAAGTTGAGCAAATTTCTGTCTTCAGGTTTTATTCTTTCTGGCTTGGTTTTTTGTTGTACTATTAAAATAATTAGCATTGTTTAGTTTTTGTCCTACTCTATAACAAGTAGTGATTCTGTGGAACAATCTCACTGTTGTTATACTGACATTTTGCTGGGAATATTTTATTTTATTACATCTGTGTGGAAATATTTAGCAATGTAAATCACAGTTTATACTTTGAGGATTTAATTTGTAAAAGAACTTCACACAAGAACTATAAATTGATTAACAAAGACACTGGATTAAGGAAGCAACAAGTTTGCTCAGGTTTTCCAAAACAGTCATGTCAGTAAAACTATTTTCAAACGTTCAGAATTTTCACTGCATATCATACAAAAATTTCAAATATATACTGTTTTAAAATTTTTAAACATTCATGTGGTAACTGAAGGAAATCCAATTGTAAAATATAACATAGTTCTAAACTTTGAACAGAGTAAACCATCAGATTTCAACAAACTTTAAACAATTGTCCGCAAAGCTGCAATTTATTTGTCGAAACATTTCTGTCTAGTCTGCATGTTCTGTATTTGCAGAGGCATTTACATTACAATTCCGACTTTTCTGTAAGTTTCTTGCCATCCAGACCAAAGGTTCGCAGTGGATAACTGGCCTTTTGTGCAATAAATTTGATGAAGTCGGAAATGGTGTGCTCTCCCTGTTAGAAAAAATATGCCATTAACTTTAGGTTACTTCTGAACAAGTTGGATAGCAATTAAAAATCTTAGAGACAAATCAGAGGGAGTTCTGAAGAATTTTATTGACACTGTCCCTGAACCTTGAGCATGTACAGCGTTGGGATATGCCTGTATTTTCCAATTCTGAGCTTAGAGGCTTACGGAAAGTTATGATAAAATCTGCTTTGTATGACTGCTGGCAGCCACATGGACTGATAGTTTAACTATCAACCAAAACATGTTTGATGAATCACTAAAACATGATTATGAATTTATTACATGCTTCACATCATATGAAACAGGTGCAAATCATTTGAAACAAAAAACTTGTTAAACTTCTGGATATATGGAGATGAGATAATATGGCTAGGTGATTGGTGTATGCCTGAAGAATCAGCACTAGAAACTGAAGTTGAAGTGCAAAGCGTAAAAAGTGTAAAGACTAAAAGTGAGTTTTGAAACAGCTGCTTACCTCGTACAAGAGTGGCTCAGCCTTCGAACGTTTACGTGCAAAGTAGAATGTAGGAAACCTGGAAAAGGAAAGATTACTATAGACAGTCTGAACTATCAGTTTAAATTAGATAACATAACTAACTATTCATTAATTGGACGTCTGTATCAACTACAGGTCTCAGAGACAGGGTCCTTTGGTTGAAGATTTCTTTGGCTGAACTCTTAAATGATCAAAACCCATGCACATAAGGGGCCATTTCTCTACCACTGCTCCATTGCTCATTGTTTACAAGCAGAAATTAGTAGAAACAGATAAGTAGAAATGTCCCGTTCTGTCCACATGTCAAAGACCCTTGTTTTGCCAAGGGTGAGATGAAGTGTTTCTCAGCAGAAATCTTGAAATGGCACTACTTAAATTAAGTATTACAAGTGGTGATACGGCTCAACAATGAATTTTCAATTTGCATGATGATGCTTAAAGGTTCAAACAACAATTACATGGCCTTGAAATCTTTGCATTCCCATTTTAGTGCCTAATAACAAACACTATAATCATGCGATTTGAAGCTGTTAGCTAATATGCACAGTATTAGACAATTTGCTAAAAACAATGCTAAAATGTGCTAAAAGCATTAAAAGAATTATGACAGCAGAGGTTTATGGACACTGCAGTTGGGGAAGACAAAAGAAGAGATGGGGAGACATGATTCAACAAGACCTAAAGCTTCTCAGACTGAAGAAAGACAATAGGGAGATAGAAAAAAAATGGAAAAAGGATTCATGTGGCTGACCCTTCCCCTAGGAGGGATTAATTCCAGTGAGAAGGAAGAAGAAGACTGTGCTAAAAACAAACTACAGTACACAAATACCAGTATGCTGAATACATAAAGCAGTTAGTCAATGGTGTGTGTGAAAGGATTAAGACAACCTACTCTTTGACTTTGTACTTCAGTGGAAGTTCATTTCCCACTGCATCCATCTTTGCTATCACTATGGCATATTCTTCTCTCAGCTGAAATGTTTAGCCATATGTAGAATTTCAGAAAAGTAGAGTTTATATTAAGCCAGATTACGTTCTGCCATTTAAGAAAATGTTTCACATCTGGCGATCAGAATGGCATACAACAATGTAATGGAAATGATAAAATATGAAAAAAATATATTTATCTGATGGAAAGGAGTTTTAATGATAAATTACATTAATCTGATTTTAAAAATGTTAAAATGATGAATCTGCACTAAAAATGTAGGAGATTTAGTAGAGTTTTTTGGCAGAAATGATAAGGGTCCTGAGGCACCCACCTCTTCTGCCAATTCCTCATAAACAGGAGCCAATTCCTGACATCTTGGTGAGTTGGGGTCATAGAGTTCAATGAAGACGTCCTCTCGTGGATCGTTCACAATCAAGTCAAAAGAATCGGCCACAACCACCTGAACAACATTCAGTAAAAACACTTGCAATGAATCAGTCATATATTTATGTACCACTGTTATTATCATTATTATTATTATTATTATTTCAAAAATAAACTCAGCCTTTATTCTTGAAGTTTGTAAGTAAGATATTATCAAATTCCTTTTCTTCTGGTTCGGCTGGGCTACGGCGGTATATAAATTGTCTTTATTATTATTATTATTATAAAACAAATCTATTGTTACGTCACTTCAATTATGAAACAAATTATTATTATTATTATTATTATTACACAAAGTCCAATACTATAAAGAAAAACTTGTCAGTCTAATGTGGAAAGTTTCTGGAAAAGCAGATGGCATTCCCACGCCGGATGGCCACCAAGAGTCTTTGGAGCATTATTATTTTATTGTTATTATTATTATTACGCATTTACTATGCGTGCAAGGTCAGTAAATCTGGATCTGGCATGCTGGGTAATTGTGAGCGAAGGACTTGCTCAAGGTCCCTACACAGTAACTGTCTAAGGGGAGGCTTGAACTCGAACTCTCCACGTTACAAGCCGAGCGCTCTATCCAATCAGCTACCGTGCCCCACAGTATGCATGTAACCGAATGCTATACAGTTGTGCAACACAAAAAGAAATGATTAAGATACCAAGAATATGCTTTGACGTCCAGTTACATACCTTGACTGGTCCTTTGTTATCCTGTGGAATCTCTTGTGACTTCAGATACGGCTTCAAACGACCATACACCAAGTCTTGAGCAAATTTCTGCAGTCGCTCAATGCTGAAAAGATCAAAACATCGCAATCGTAATCTCGAGATTTCTAAAGCGCCCAACGAAAGCTAAGTCGTGGGAACCAGCTTATTCGCAGGCGCTCAGTCAAAACAAAATCGATAGGCAACAGGGTTCGGTTACAGGTCAAAATCCAACATCATCAAAGCCTTCCACAAAATAAATAAAAATGCAATTTCACCAGTTGTTCCTAAATAATCTGAGTGGTTCTCAGTGCCTCTGAGAAGTTTGTGAAAGCAGCTAAATAAAAGTTCAGACACACAACTGTAAATGTAATTTGCAGCTTCTATAGCACCAGTGTCTAATGCACAAGGCTGATGGTGCAACAAACTCAAGCCACAGGCAGGTCAATATCCAGAAAGCCAGTCTACCAAAACAGAGGCAGCCTATGGGGATAAGCCAACTGAAAAAGGTGCATGCATACATACATACATATGTGTGGGCTGACCTGGATATTGACCTGATTATGGTTTGGTTTTGGTGTGCCATCAGTTGATCCCTTGTGCATTAGACACTGGCACATTAGAAGTTGCTAATTATTATTATTATTATTATGTAAGTAATTAAGTAAGTAATGCATTTGTTAACATGCCACATGTCCATCGACTGAGCGAGGAATCATAGGCGATATATGTACTTATGCTTATATAACAAATATATGTGTATTTATATACACATATTTGTATGCGTATGTACAAACCTATACACATACAAGCATGTATACATGCATGTATATATACCATTAAGGGCACATCTTACAGGCTGAGCTCAGCACAGGAACTAAGTCTCAAAGAAACCACGAAAGAAAGGTAGTCTGCAATCCAAAGAAAAGTAAAACTTAAGCTGGACGCATCAAAAGACTGTTGCTAGATATTCAGAATAACAGATTAATTAGCTTGCTTTACAACTGCTACAAATTCTTAATACTGAAACCTCGTTTGAGGCGACTTACGTGAAATCTTCTCTCATGACAAACTTCTGATTGAAGATATCCCTGGCAGCTACAACTGGTTTCTCAGCGTCAAACGTCAGTTTATATTCGGCCAGTTCGTCCTCGAATTCGTGTGCATGGGACAACGCAAACGTAAGATCCGTGTCCTCAGCAGAAATATTCTGGGCAACTTTAAGAACTCTGTACAATAACAGTTTACTCTGTAAACTCTTAGTTCAGTGATTCTGTTTACATCCACAACATTATTAATATTCATCAGAATACAGTTGCAACATATATGAAATTAATTTTTTACCTCATTCTCATCACCATCAGACCTCTGTGCTGTCATTAAAATTGGCCAAAAATTTTCATATTATAAAATTTAACTAATAATTGCAACTCTTATAATACTGTCTAATTCATATATAATAAAATTATTGACATAAAGTATACACATACGTGCTTACAAACATACACTGTACAGTATATACATGCATACATAGATACATCCTCACATGCATGAATGCATACAAACACATATATATCACTACAGTTATGTGCATTATATATATATATACACATACATACATACATACCTGTACATACAAACTTCTCAGTTATCTGTTCCTCCAGAAGTGATAGCTCTGCAAGTGTATCACCTGGTTAGCTACATTGGTTAATGCATATGTTGGTTCGCGTCAAAGTTGTGTCTTATTTCAGAGATTTGAATCTTGGGCTAGCGTGGTCTGTACACGGGGACCTTAAATGGCGTGGTGCCCATGCAAATGCGAAGTGGTGGTGAAAGATTTCACCCAATTAATTCATTGGAAAATGAGCATGGATCGAGGCCACATCGTCACTACAGAAAAACGTGTACATTTACATTTACCTGATCCTCCAGAACTGTGTTTGTTTTGGTTTATTGACAAAGTCAATGTTAAAGTAGACAACAATCAGAGGTTTGTCAAACTCCTCCATGTTGCTCCTCGTTCGTAGTCCAACCAATCCAAAACTAGCAACAAAAAAGCATTTCAAACACACAGCATTTTAAGTAATACTGCTCTAATTCACTCCCACTACCCATTCCATGCACACAACTGTACTGATATTTGATACTGCATACATCAGTCCAATCCAATTGAGGTTTGGCCTCAATGGGTAATTACTACACGACTCAATATTGTAAGCTGAATCCATTAATATCTGAGGCAATATTTGGCTCATTGCCAAAGAAAATTTCAAGCAATAAACCTTTCCTATAGTTTGTTCAGCTGTGGGATTCCAATTCCTTAAACTTTACTTACTAACTTACTTATTATGAAGTTTCTGATAACAGGAAAAATAGGAAACCTCAAATACAGAAACTAGCTCTGGATTTCATCGGATTTTGCACATTTATCTAAATAATTAAATGAAAAATCATGGATTTAAAATAAATCACCTGAAATGGTTAGTCTAAAAGATCAAAGAATCTACACAGAACAAGCAAGTACTAACATGTTACTCTTGATCCATGATATAAGGCTTGATGCTGAGGGCTGGCCGGTATATTTAAGTCGTGATGGTTCTAACTCGTTTTCCAGCCAATCTGACCGATATATGACAATATCGCTAAAACCACAAGCAAATCAAGTAGCACATAAATGACAGCAGTGAATATGCCAGAAAAACAAAATAGGTCACATATTTTAACACACTACTAACAATTTTAAGTCTGTAATCATCATCATCATCATCACCACCACCACCACCATCGTCATCATCAGGAGGTGGCTGACTGGTTTATGCAGTTACAAAAACTGAGAGTAGGTATCGCCAGATTGAAAAGATGTCCAAACCATAATCATAATTTTAAGCTCAAGATTTCTTCAGCACCCACCGAAAGCTAAGTCGCAGGAACCAGCTTATTTGCAGGCACTCAGTCTAAACAAAATTGAAAGGCAGGAAGGATTCGGTTCCAGGCCAAGATCCAAGAGCTGGGCAGGCAGACATAGAGATCAGACCATTTTTGTCACTTCCACAAAGTTCCTCACTGGATAGAAATTCACAGCCCAGTAACAAGTTTGGCTTTTACAGATACATCAATTCATAGCCAGTGATGAAAACCATATGACATACTTTTTGTATCCATATTCCTTGAGAACCTCTTCTGACTGACACAGGGCAAATCTGTATCGATCACCAAGCAGTGCAGCGGCTTTCTCAAAGAGAACAGCCTCATCTGAGTTGAGGTCTTGGAAAAATCCTACAGGACAGAAGGACACTTAAAAAATCACAAGAAGTACGAGACTCTACCCTGAATTACAGGCCATAAAATATGCAAGTAGAAGAGCAGTCCCTTTAGCTAAAACATAGCTATTAGCGACTTCACTTTCTTAACCTCGGCATATGAGGTCATATGGCCAGTCCTCTCCCTCGTTGCCTGATCTACCCATCCCATGCAGTTTAAGAGTCGCTAGACAAAACGATGGCTTGAGATGATAGTAATGTTAACTTATCCACGGAAACACATTAACAGAGGGGCAAGGAAGTGCCACACAGGAGCACCAACAACCAAAATGGAATTGTGCTTTGCAGTAGATGCCATGACATGTTAAATTATTATGCCATCAAGTTAAATTATTATGCCATGACATGTTAAATTATTATGCCATGACATGTTAAATTATTATGCCATGACATGTTAAAGTATTTAATAACACACCAGAAACTTGTTATAACAGTCTCTGGAATCCACAACAACAACCACCTAATGATGAGGTACCCTAATGAAGTCATTTTCTACAGCTGAACTAAATTTTGGATTCATGTCCAAGACCATTTTATATAAGATTCCTGTTATATCAAAGCATATTACATAGAGTTTCTGGTGTATTATAACTGCTAATGCTGTCAAATAAGTAAAAAATGACAAAGGATGAGATTTTAAAGCTGACCTATGACACATGGATCAAGTTCAAGAAGGTATTCATTCAGTTCTTGCATACTCTGCAGTTCGGTAAGGACAGGATCAGGTTGTGACACGATGTATTGAACAATGTCACCTGCAAGCCAGAAAACAAGTAAATACCATAAGCAATATCTCCATTATTGATCATGTTCTACCTATAAAACACATCATCATCCTCGTCGTCGTCATCGTCATGGTCGTCATCATCATCATCACCATCATCATCATGCTGGAGATCATGAAGTAACTGTTTTCTTTCACTGGGGCTGGCCTGGTTGCACCCCAAGCTCATGTGGGCCGACCCAGTGATTTTCCCAGTTACGCATTTTATCATGTGGTCTCTACGCTGTACTAAGTTAGCAGATTTTTGGAAAACCCATGCTTACACAATGGCAGAAAGTTTTGGAGAAACTCATAATTGCACAACAGCAGGAGGCACATCTAGGCTTACCTGCTTACTTGGAAAACAACTGGCATAAAATGCAGTTGCAAATGCACTGTTAAGAAAGAATGAAAGCATGAAAAGATTCTGCACCCAGTCTGTTGTTTGCTAAGCTGAAAGTTTGAGTAAAATGTCCTTGAAAGATTCCTAAGCTAAGACACATTTCAGTAACACACATAAGAAAACCAAAGACTGTGTGTCTTTTCTTGAGTTAATGCTATGCTACGTTATGGGCAAGTCGAAAGTTTGACACTTTGAAAGATCACTGACAGGAGCTGTACAAATGCTCCGAATGAATGTATGCTAAAAGAAAAATTCTTGTAATCTTTGTGTCTTAATTATAGTCATCGTTATTACCATGACACTGTCGTCTCCATTGTTACGAATGTTTCACCCAGCTTTGTTGCTAAAATCATCTACAGAATGCAAACAGAAGATTCTGTTCACTCACTTGAAGTTTCTTGTCCATTGTAGATGAATGCTATCTCTCCCTGTCGGAATCCTATCACCGTTGGATACTTGATTATACTGTAAGCCTTGCAGGTTGCCTCACCACCAGCAGTGCAATCAATCTAAAACACAACTAAGTGCTGTTGCACGTCGACTAGGGCTATATAAGTGGAGACACGTGTAGCACGCAAGCATAAGGCTCAGTGTTTTGAGGGCTCCAGACACTGTGAAACAAATTATGTCCAGTATAACTTATGGAAAACAGGGCAGCGAGGTGTGTGAGATCTGGAAGGTCATAAGAATTTTAGCATACCTAAGGACTTGAAAATCTTAACCAACCATTGGTATCAATTAAGCAGATCAATCTGTAATGTTAAATTAAAAGTTGAAAAACATCTGTATAACATTCACACATGGTAAAGACACCTTGCTAATGCTACTTTGACGATTGCAACCCATACATTATTTGAACCATATATCAACCACCCCTTGCCACCTCCCGTCATTTTATTAGATTTTCTGATGGGAATTAGAAGGTTACTGTCCTTATTCTATTCGGTACAAGGCAATCATGTAAGACTAGCCTCAGGAAAAGCATCTGGTCAAAAAAATGGTTTACAAGTTCAGTGCAAAACCCTTTTGAAAACTTGCAAGACTCAGCAAGGTTAATTAATAATTTATTAATTAACAGCCACAGTCCTCAAAGCCTTGGTTCTGCCATCAGAACACAACTGAAATTTGAAAATATCCCCTTATAATTTATTCCATGGGTGCAGTTTCAAGCCCAGCAATATAAAAGTCATGGATCATCAGCAAAGTGGAAGAGGACTACAGAGGAAGTACAGAATTCCAGATGATAAGACCCAAAGACACTAGACCATTTTCAGCTGAAACACATATGCCACAACAGTGACAAAAATCAGGACAGCCTTATCTTACAGTGGATATGGCTAGACAACAAGTTGTCCATATGAAACCCCAGATCCACTTAAATCAGCAATCATGTAACCTAGGGTCAAACATGGATTTTAATTCAATGTGAAATTGGAAATGATCAATAAGTGGTTGTGAACATCTGCGTGTCATACTAAAGAGTGCATTTGCATAGCATGACCGGGCTCATGCCAGCACTAGAGCAGTTTGTGAGTTTCAATCTGAGCTTTTCATTTTTTCTTTGAGAGATCTGTAAAGGATGACAGTTGACTTAAGAAACACTAGATTGAATGGGCTACTGCATATGATACATTAGCCAAAAGGTTTGAGTTTTCACTTCATAATGCAAAGTGTGCAGGTTCAAGTCTCCACTGAAACAATTACTGTGTAGGAACCTGGAGCAACTACATCATACACAATTGCTCAGCACCATCAACTAATGCTCTGTCAGTGGATAGTGGCACTTAACGAATACAAAATTAATAATAATAAACGAGATATCTCTGCCACATGATAGGTCGACCTCAAAGGCCGAAGGTCCTGCTTACATTTACACATGCTTTGTATACATGCACCAATTTACATCTGGATTTAAAGTAACATGACAATTACACATAGTACCAATGATGTAATGATGAACCTACTCACATCAGCCAGCATGATATCAGGCTTATTGCTTTTTAGAATAGAAGCAGCCTCTGAATATTCTGGAGCAAGAGCATCACAATCATCGCAACTACAAGAAAAATTAAAGCAAACCTGTTGCAATATTATGAATGTATCTTGAAATATGACAAACATTTGGCCCAAATATGATTTGTAATCAATTAAGGTTTCAAATTAATGTAAACTCCACTGTATTATGTCTGCAAGACAGTACTGAATTTTTAAAATGAGCCCTTAACAACAGTTCACCATCAAATCAGCAGAATCTCTATAGAATGCCTAGAAAGTTAGCATTAAACTCTCTTTTTAACAGAAGTCGCTATTCTGTTACTCATTATCTGTGTGCAAAGTGTTCATCTTTTCCAGCTCTGACTACATATGCAATAATTCTTCTAGATATTCAACAGAATTAATTTATAAGTTATCAAGGAGTGCATTTGAGAGGTTAGGCCTCTCAGAAGTTGCTATAGAAATCTCCAAAAACATGAAACCTGGGCAACATCATTACAGTCTCATGTGGGCAAAGATTTTCAGAAGTAAATTCCTGGATGGCTAAGTGCCGCATCTTCCCCCTATGTACAGGCATCCATGGTTGAGTTCTTACACTGTACTATATTTTATACTATATACAGTAGCCAGCCTACACATTTATATATAGGACCTACCACTTCACCTCTGAGATGTTTGAAACCCTATATACAACGGTTATATGATTTTCATTTTTTTGTGATAATAAAAATATAGCACCACCTTGTGAGGGCATGAGTGGGAGGACTACCTATACAACCCACTATCCGACTTTGGTGACTCGATTGCTAGACTTCTTTTAAAGGACGCCAGAAAGCTGCACAGCGACCGTTCCAAGCGCCTATAACTCTACTGCACCGTCAGTGGTCAGTAGAGAACTTAGCTGGAATATATCATATGCCATACTTGTGACATACAATAATAGTTGTTATCATAATATAAAAATTAATAATTAAAAATATGTAATTGTATTATCATTATTTATTTCTTACCCTTCGGAAACATAGAAGTTCACGAGGACCAAATCGCGTTCTTGTATCGTCTGCTCAAAATCTAAATCAGTTAACTGGACGACTTCCGCGTCTCCTAAATCACTAAACACCGCGAAAAACGACAAAACATTCCAAAAGAAAGCAAAATGAGATTTCGTGGTTTGCATTTTTCGAAAATTTAACACAAACCGAAAATTCTTCAACAATGAAAGGACGCCACCAATGAGACGAACAAAGACTTTAGACAACCAGAGAGATAGACCAATTACAAAGATCATGATGTGCAACTCTAGCAATATTTCACCATAGGCAATTGTTTCTTTTTAATCAGCAAGGGCATCAACTTATAATGTGGCAGCAGAACATGCATTTCCCTCTCACTGTTAGATTGAAGAAAACCATGTATTGCATGTCCTCGGAGGTATTGTGTTTGGGCAGAAATGGGAAGGCAGAAACAGAAATGGGAAGGCGACGGATTGTATGGATGATGATAGGATTTCTCGAAGTTGCGTTGACGTCAACTTTGGGGTGGAAAGCCTGAGTAATGTTAGGCCTAGAAAGAGGGACTTGAAGAGCCGACTAAACCGGGTGGGAGTATGACGCATGATGCATCAGAAATTTTTGGGGAGGAGAAAACCGATATTTATTCTTTATAAAAGAGAATTATAAAAGAAAACGTTATTAAGTTGACATGTGCCCCGCTTTTGACTAAACTTCAAAATGAATAAAAGTTGTGAAGACAACCCCAAGAGCAACGCCATGTGTATGACGTATGAAACCCATATGAGATTATTGTCATTAGGGCTTCATACGTACTACATATGACGTTGCTGTTGGGGGTATGGAAAGGGTCATAAGACATTTTGACGTCAGACATCAGACATTCTTACTCGAATTCCCTCGCATTTGAATGGGCGCCACCGTGCCACGCTATTTAAGACCTCCGTGCACTGACAGTGCTAGCCCGAGATTGAAATCTCTGAATTAAGCCAAGCTAGGTATTTTGGCTTCATGGCCGAATGATGGCAAATGTCGCCTCCCACTACAAATTTTGAATTTTCAATGGTTTGTACTTATGAATGTATATAGGATATTTTTGTTTCATTTCGTTTATGTACCTTTCTTTTCTTATGATTATTTGTCACTGATTGAGTTCAGCAAGCCAATGTTCTTTTTTCTCTGTAAATACTGCCTCTAAAGTTTTAACCTAGAACATTGCCTTAAAAAGAGGGGCACAATGTCAAGACCAAGAGGTTTCAGGTCACGCTTAATTGCTTGATGGTATATGAGACAGGAGCGCAGTCTCGACAAAAAAATTTCCAGTCGTTGTCAACGACCTTTGATGCCATAAGTTGTCAACGACCTTTGATGCCATAAGATGTCTTAAACATTGGAAGCTACTACTCTCAAGGGAGTCACAGTTATGGTGTATCTGAACTTTTGTGTGTAGGCCTATCTAAAGACACAACAAGAAAAGAAAATTAACAAACTCTTTGTTTAGCATAAGAAAGATAGTGAACAAACAGGCATTACAGCGGTTGAAAATTCTTTAAGTACACAAAACGTTGTGGAAAAAGTAAACTATAAGTCGAAGCATTATGATCGCTATTGATAAACTGTGTACATTCACACTTTACATTCACGTGAATGTATTCGATACAGAGAGCAAGCCAGGATAAACCTGTAAAGTCGGGATAGAAACTTTGCATAAAACTACTTTGCATACAACTACTTTGCATACAACTACTTTGCATACAACTGTGCCGATGGCCCACGCTCTAGAAAGCTCTCAGAATCATGAGAACACGACGGTTGGCTACTAACAATGATACTCCGAATCATCGTCGCAAACACGTGCATACAGCTCAGGATCGTCGAAAAGATTTGAACCTGCACAAATTTCTTTGCCGCTTTCCTCTGTTTCCCTCTCGTCCGGTGGAGGAGCAGTGGCCAGCACAGCATACTGTAGTCCTTGGCCTGTTGCATCTAGCAATATAAATAAATATAAAAAATATTTGTGGTGGCTGACTTTAAAAACACTAGCATTTAAATGCAAAGAAGACAAGCAAATAGATGTACAGAGAACGGGAGACTTTGTGGTGTGATAGAAAATTACATGAGCTATGTTGTTTTGTCATCTTTACATGCTGGCGACACCTTGTCTTAGTTTTTTGCAACTGCTCATTAAGTCTCCGATTATTATGAGAGTAGCAAATATACAAAAATTATTATTCAACATCATCTGATGAGGTGGTCTGCTGGTTTTACCCTCATCGAGCTTCTTCTAAGACAGTTGCAAACAACTGACACTAGATGTCATTAGCATGTTAAGACGTCTAAACCATAGAGATTATACCATTTTTGTCACTTTCACGATCTCCGTACTGTATTTAATAGGGGTTCAATGGCGTCCAACTCATTACTAAGGCAACACGTTTGATTAAACAAGGAAGAAACGCAAAATAAACGAAGAAGTCGTTGATGTTATACATTCTTCCCGACAGGACTATACGATAGAGAACATTAAATAGTTGTTATATGTCATCCAGTATACAGTTAGTGTGAATCTCCTATTGTTGGCAACGATCTTCTGAGACAGAAGTTTGTTCGAATGTATTCTAATAAGCAAGCCCGGCATATATGACCGGAATACAATGAAAGTTACGGCAATACGAAATCCGGTGTTAATTAGTAAAAAGGCTAATTACACATCGACTGACCATCACAAGTACTAATGAGCAGTGAAAAGCAAAATGTTCAAAGATAAAACTGTAGTTTCTTAACCTGTTGAAGGTGCTGAGAAAGCTGGTTGATGAGGAATCAACAATGCTTTCAGTTGATGTGGAAAGTACTGGACAGCATATTGTTGAGAATTAAATCCAACCATCGGCTGATATGAAAAGAACATTGGCAGTCGCTGATTGGGGTTGAGCATTGCCGGCTGTTGATTGAGATTGATCAATGCCGGCTGTTGATTGGGGTTGAGCATTGCCCGCTGTTGATTGGAGTTGAGCATTGCCGGCTGTTGATTGGGGTTGAGCATTGCCGGCTGTTGATTGGGGTTGAGCATTGCTGGTTGTTGATTGGGGTTGATCACTGCCGGCTGTTGACTGGGGTTGAGCATTGCTGGTTGTTGATTGGGGTTGAAAATTGCCCGCTGTTGATTGGGGTTGAGTATTGCTGGCTGTTGACAGGGGTTGAGCATTGCCAGCTGTTGACTGAACTTGAACATTTCCTGTTGTTGATTGCTATTGACGGGCTGCTGTTGCGCTGAGAGCGGCTGATTGAACAAAAAATTAGGAGAATTTTAATTTTCTGCGAATATCAATAACGTCAAATGTAAGCCTATGTTCGAACTGAACACAAAATGATCCATAGATCCTATAGACTACGATTGAAGGAATGTTATAGTTTTAAGTTCTACCCTAAATCGATAGATTGCTGATGATATTGGGTGACAGGTAAACTGCAGATAGTCCTGCGACTGAGAAACTCCATGAAACGCTTCGTCTAGTTCTTAATGCTGGAATATGGAGAACGCAATGAGTTACTTAATATCTCCTCCAACCCTCTGGAATAAACTCCCACCAGAATTACGACAATTATAGCTTCCGTTATCCGAACTCACCATCACTTCTTGCAATCTCTGTGCAAGTCTTCCACTTAAAACCGAAAACACTCCTCTTCCGCATATCCTACCCTGCTTCCTTTTCTTCCGCTTATCCATACTGCAAATCCAATTCCAAACACCACCGTAGCCTTCTGATTGCCTGCTTCTTGACCTGGAACCGAACCTTTCTTGCCTATCGATTTTGTTTCGACTGAGCGCTGTGAATAAGCTGGTTCCCGCGAATTAGCTTTCATTGGTCACTGTGCAAATCTCGAGTTTACGATTACGATCCCGGTTGCATGAGACATGCGGGCATGTAGATGTATCATAGTGCTCGTTAGGGAGAGTGTGTTTTCTGCTGGTTAGCTCGTCTGCACCGAAGTCTAAGGCACAGAGCATCAGCCGAGGGCGCACCAAAACCAAGTCATTTTCTTCCAGCGAAGGCAACGCTAGAAATCGGATGAAGCTCGATCGATTTGCGACGTAGACAGGGCTCCGAAAGTACGCATATATGAATTTAAGCACTGAAACAGCGTCAGTTATTTACCTCTCAATTCGCTGGTAAGATAATTTAACTTTGACTTTTGGAAAGAAAATGTTGAAACAATGTCTAACATCTTATTCTTTGGTGTATTGTGCTATGCTCAAGACAACTAATGTGCGACATTGTGAGCTACAACGCTGCGTGTTGGTTATGTAATGCGACGATTGCGGGTTTGAGCCTGCTGAACAGCCTTCGTGTAATGACACTGAATATTTGTCTCGCACATCAGATTCAGATTTACTGACGTTGCGCGTAATGAGTGCAATAAATAAAAAGTTCTTACATACTGAAGTAAAATGGCTACGAAGTTTCTCGTGGCTCATTCATGTCCGAGACAATTTTTGAGATCATTTGAATCTCAATACAGCGCAGAGTTAAATACGTATGTATGCATGAGTGAATTTATGTGTAATATGTATGTATGTATGTGTGTATGTATGTATATGTGTATAAATGTATATATGCATATATGTATGTATATATGTATGTATATATGTATGTATATGTATGTATATATGTATGTATATATGCATGTATGCATGTATGCATGTTTGCATATATGTAAGTGTGTATGTATGTATGTATGTACGTACGTACGTATGTACGTACGTATGCAAGCATATGCATAAATGAATGAAGACACTTAATTAGCGCCTTTTAGGTACTTTACAAAAGCGCTAACAAAATCATGCTCTCCCGTTGGAATTAACTAAGTATTCATAATATGTTATTGGGTTCATCTGCATTTATATTTTTAACAATAGTTTCAACGTTTTCTTTTGTCGAAGCTGATCGTGCTGAAACACTGAAGGCACTGTTTAATTTTGCACAGAATAGCTTGATTGCACAGATTTTACCTACAACTCTGAAAGGCTATAAATCCGTTCTCTTCTTAATTACCTGATTAGATTTTGGGGCGATAGTCTATGCATAATTACCTGATTGTACCGTGATTCTGTTGGGCAGCAACAGCTGCTTCCACAGTCGTCAAAGCAGGCACCAATATAACAGCAGACGACCGAAGAACAAATCGCGACGATGCCTTCTACTATTGACAGAATGGTCAGCAGTACGTCCATTGCCAACAAGGTCTCCCTCTAAAAGTTTTTGAACATGTTAACCGAAATACACTGCATACATGCATACATGCATACATATATACATAAAAACATACATACATACGTGTATACTCACAAACATATATACATATACATACATACATGCATACATATTTACATACATGCATACATACATACATACATACATATATATACATACATACATACATACATGTTCCCGAACTAGAACGCAGATGTTCCGCATGGAATATTTCCTTTACTTAGAAGTCTAACACCACAGCATGCCATTCCAAGAAACTAATTCTAGAAAATTGTGATTTATGTTGGGAAATCAAATATTGTGAAAGTCTCCGGAAGTTGTCCGAGAACTCCAAAAGTATCGGACGCAAACTCGAAGCTAAAGACTTGGAAACATGGACCCGAACGCCAGATAACTATAAACAGTACACGCGAGAAAAACTCAAGCAAAAGCTTAAAAGAATTTATTCGCCCAGTTCAGCGAGGTTCTATTTGCTCAACAGCTGATCCACGACCTTACAAGTATGGTTTTACATGTAGGGACTAACCTTATTTAGCAATTTAGTTTCAACGCTAACTACCAGAGACTAAACATATTTCAATATGTAATTAATTGAAGCTACCAAGCAAAAGAAGCCTATCCTAATCAGCGAAATGGGCGACACTAGACGTTGTGTGTATGGGTTAAGTAATAGATTTGTTCAAAACCTGCACATTTGTATAGAGGCTCTGTATAAATTCGCCAAAGCAAAAAAACAATTGAAATTCTTTGTCTTACCGGATAACTGATGTAGTAGTAGTTCGGCTTAGAGCCTTTTATGGCGCTGGGCATGGCAACACTTAACAAGAAAGCAGCATAAACCGCCGAGAGGATGGAAAGAACATTGAAAGTTACCACCTAACAAAATGAAAACAAAATATAATGTGTATTCTTTGTCACAGAGAGACTACTGATAGCTGGTTGCTTCAGCATAGATAACATCGCTTTAAAGTCAGAAATATAAAATTTTATGATCTAAGCGATGAACGAAGTACAAAATGCGCTGCAAATGACGCCAGTCAGCAAAGTAACTCATCCTGTTCTTGACTTACTTTTTTATTTTACCGGTTGTCAAATTACCTCTTATATATACGAAAAAGATCTGATGTCCAACTACAGTGATTTTCTTTCTTAGCCGAGAAATGGAAAACCATATAACTAAGCATCAAAGCGTTAACGTTAACGTTCACTATTAGCAACCTCGCCATAGCATTAAGGGCTGAAAAAGGTTGACGATCAATATTTGCCATTTAAACTGTGAGATGTATTAAGTAAAACATAGTCTACTACCTGAAATCTGCCCTTTTTCTTTCCACCTCTGATCCCAAAGGCTCCAGTGACAATGAACTGTTAACAAAGACAAGACACATTAAATATAATCGAATCACTATAAGAGATTTTGCTCATGGAGTGAGTATACGAAAGTGAGTAATAATCTTGCCTAACCTGACCTTATCTTAACCTGACCTATTCTGCCTTTCTTGCCTTACCTGACCCGGCAAGCTTTCGCTAACACATTATCTTGCCTTAATTTACCTGACTTGGTTTTAACTTCTCAGACCCAATTTTACCTTACCTTACTTCATTTACCTTACCTTAACTTACCTTTCCTTATCTGATCACATTTCACCTTAACTAATCTAATCTAGTGTTATTTAACCGTACATAACGTAACATGACATAAATGAAGACGTATAAAGCGCAACTTCAAGAACACTCTCATCAGTAGTCCCCGATCAAGCAGAAAACACCCTCGGTCAAACAGAACAAATTTCAAACACTTGCGGAACAAGTAAGGCAACAGGCTGATTAGTACATTTTTAGTATTGTAAGAAAGGTTGTTCCAGGACGCAGAACCAGGAAAAGCAAAGCTTCTGTGCTGGATAGTAGAGAACCCGGCTCAAAGGATAATAAGGACACCATAAGCAGCCGATCGGAGGGAGCTACGACCAGCAACAGATGAGACAAAGGTACAAAAAGACCTCAGATAGTATGGGGCAGTTCCCACCAAACCTTACCTGACCTTACGTTATCTTGCCTTGTCTGAAATTATATTTTTACATTTCTTTACATCGGAATAATTCAGAGGTATATCTGTCAAAATCTGATTACTGCATAAAATCAATTACGTTTATTTATTTCACGAATTTTTTAAAGCGGATCTTCTCGGGTTGAACGATGTTTCGGCTGGAGTGAAAACACGATAACACCGTGAACAGCAGTCCAACAATAGGACAACATTTCTTCAAGGGTCATCTTACATGGTTTACAGGAACTCGAAGAACATAGGTAGTAGTGAAGGCAAACGCATTTGTAATCTGACCCCCACTGAAAGTTTGTCTTAATTTAACACCCTACAGACTGACAAGTGTATCAACGCGCTATGGCAGTAGTCCTATTCACAGTCGCTAAGATTTGAGACTTCCAGTTGGATAAATGTTTAGGTTCTTACCAGGGCTCCTGTCGATATGCCATCACCTGCGAACCTGTAAAACGACTTATCTACTCCGTTAATGACGATTTGAAAGATAATGCAGAGTGTGCCGATAACAATTTGCGCCGCTCCTAGTATTATGAGCTGCCGAGCAAATCTTGTTTTCATATTTCTAAACCCAATTTCTGTGTCTATTGGCATTCCCTGAACCAAGACAACAAGCTGCCCTCCACTCGGATTCGTCCGCTGCTGCATTTTCACTCTGAAAATCAAATGAAGCTGGTCATAGTGACGATACATCATAATATTAACCACTCCTCATTTCTTCAACATACAAAAGGTTCTTAAAAGAGGTTCTTAAAAGAGGTTCTTAAAAGAGGTTCTTAAAGGTTCTTTAATGCTTTGATACAAACATGAGACACAAATATACAAAGCTACAAGTCAGTCGTCAATCAGAAACAAAATCGATAAGGAAGTTCTTGTCAGTCTCGGTTCTAATCTGTAATCCAAAGGTCAGGCAGATAGGTAAGCAGACGGCTACATTGGATGTCGTTTGGAAATGCAGCGGTAAGAAAGGTAAGGAGAAGAGTTAAGGGATCTAAGATGCATTATGCATGTGTTATGACGCTAAAAAATTGTGAACAGCCATGCTGGTGCATCGTTTGTGTCAACGATTATATGGATAACGTTGGGTATGAGTGCTTGGACCTATTTAATGAACCCCTCACGAAAACAGCTGGTATCGCTGGATGCCCTTCTTCATGCAGATGCTAGTTAACTTTCAAGAATAATTAATAGTCTTTTGCAAAAGCGTTATTTAGACAAGTTGAGCGTCTACTTCTGACTTTTATAAAGTATTCCTTCTGTAAAGTATTACAAATTTGCATAACGACTCTCTTGAACGTGTCACACTTTGCAAATGTCACACATCCAACTCACATGTCAACGTTCCCAATGACACAAAGCAATCTTCATGTAAATCTATCTCATATTAGTAATATATTTGAATAAATTGAGCAAATTACCTCGGCTTATGAGGTAATACACATTAACATATGTACTGCATATTACATCGATTTGATAGGTGCGACATATTACCTTGCATTTATAGGAATCATACATTACATCGGTTCAACAAGTACTACAAATTACTTCGCTTTATTGGCTATTACACATTACCTTTGTTTATCTGGTACTACACATTACCTGGGCTTTGAAAGGTACTACACATTGCGTCGTTTTAATAGGTACAACACGTTGTCTTGAGAATGGCTATGCGGCGGATTACTATTGCATTTGGCTCTCTGTGCCTCCGTAATTCCAATCATGGAGCCTAATCTATATATTTCATTTCAAGTCATGTAGTCTTCCAATATATCTTGCCTGGTTGTTAAATACTCATGTATAGTGTTTTCCCTTCATCCTGGTAGATCCCTTAACCCTTGAACCTAGCCCCTTTGAACACAATCATTAAAGGAGTGTAAACAACAATTGAAAACTTCTTGATCATTAACAGCCTTCAGAGCTTAAACAGAGAAAATATTTCGCTCAGTTTTATTGCATTTTGTGCAACAATGTAGTCTTTTCGGTAGCACGTCTGTAACCCAGCGATTGTGGGTTCGAACATGCTGAGCACATTCCGTGCCAGAAGAGCCAAGCCCAGTAAATAAGTTTCCTGCTCTGTTTACTCACAGTGGATATATACAACGTAGTAAAAGCGCCGCCGTTAGCAGTGAACTATTTCTGCAGGTTTTTGCTTAGAGAATGAAATGTCAGCTAAAGCACTGAAAAGACAAATTAAGTATGACAGAAGATATGACAATGATAAATATTCTACCCCTGAAACAGCAGGTCTAAAGTGATCTATTCAGGACGGAATTTTGTCACTGCAATGCAGGAAAGCTTTATTAGTCGAGCATTTTGGCAATGTTATTGCAATGTCCACGTTTTACTGAGCTATTGCTTCATATCTATTCCTGTTATTCCCCTTTAGGGTTGCTCATTCTTAGTTCCTTATTGGAGTGTAAGTTCCTTCAGTACAGATAAAGAATGCATAGTTTATAGTTATCCGATATATAATGCACATGATATTGAAACACTATAGACCAAAAGTAAACGCATAACAGATTTCTTTAGAAATAATAATCGATTGATTACCGTTTGCTTTATGGAAAATTCTGCATAGGGGCCTATTTGAAAATGCACGTAGGCTATATCTAATACGAAACAACAGAAATGTCCAAGGTTTTCTTTACTATAATTGTTTGATATAGGCCTACTAGCAAAATTAGTATTTTTAATAAAACACGCGATAGCCTGGTAATTAAACTTTCCTGACTATGCAGGCAAAACGGCAAACTCGCATGCTACTGTAAATAATTATTAGAGACCAACTGATCAGATGGACAGACCTTGTTTCTGGATCTTCTCAGAATGTCCTTATGGGTACATATTATAACTTCTTTCCAATCTTTTACCGCAGTTTTATTTAAAAGCGCAGACCGAAAGAAATGGCAATTTAAACAGTTTTGGGTAGTTTTAAAAAGTAATTAGGCCTAGATACATTAACTACTTGCTGGACCAGATGAAGAAAGTAATTTCTATAAATGATTACTTTGTTAAGAAAAAGTAACTAAATAGTAGGTAATTGATTTTCCAAAATAACAAATTACGTCTGGTTTCCCATGCACATGTCGGAAACTCCTACTATAGAGCATTCATAACAAGTTTTTCTTGTAGTTTCTGGTTGCCGCTGATCATTCGAAAGCAAAGATCTTTGGCGATAGGCAATGCCTTGTAACACCACAAGTCGCCAGATGGCTTGAGTATGCTTGTACTTACATAGCTCAGCCTAGGAACAATGTTTTTTTAAAATCCCACGACACGAATTTTCATTCTTGTGCATGTAGGTCTGCATTCTTTGTTGGGGCATTGTGAGAGCTCATTACACTGGAGTGTAGACAAAAACTTTCTAACATTACGTGGAATGTTTGACGAAAAATGTTTATTATTGAAGAGATAATTTGACTGATGATCCTTACTCACACTCGATTTCAAACAGCATAGCGACACAGCGTTTGCTTCAGGTGTTTGCATGAAGTCTTGACATTCGATCAAATTGACCTAGGATGCTTCAAAAATAGTCTCACGATCATATTCGGGAGAGCAAGACTATACTGTATCTTGACAAAGGTAATTTTTTGGAAAAAGATGAGCTAGAAAATGAAAAATTAGCTGTTCCTCTCGAGACGGAACAACTGGAAAAGGCAATATTAGTATCTCGAGATGCTGTTGTGAAACATGCCGACGACGATGCAAAATCTCTTTTGTTAATGCTGAACATCAAGAAAAATGAGAAACAGAAGGATATTGAAATAGGTCTACTAATGGGTGATGTCATCTGTAAACATATATACTTATACAGCTATTTAAGTTATTTAAGTTACTGGAAACGAATTTGTTAACCCTCCCTCTGCCGTACTCGGGTAGTGCCTGTTCCAAGACTGGATGAAGGTGGAGGGCGACGACGACGGCCTTTGTTGTCATAAAATCTCGTTATACTACTACTCAAGAGAAGGATACGACGTCCACATTTGCAGAGCGGCACATTGGTTGGAATCCAGATCAAGTGAGTTGCAACAATTCGCTTCAAGCAATGTTAGTTGGCAAAGTTCCGAGTTTCTAATGAAGTTCAAACAGTGTGATTTAGAAACATTTCTATCATAGAACAACGTGGTTGGTGTGCTCAATAGTTAGTTCTCAACGTCGCTATCACGGATCTCATATTTAGGCCTACATCTTATTAATATCTCGTCCATAATTAATGTTTATTTGTAGAAGTGCAAGACAGTAATAAAATTGTAGAAAACGAGAATCAATAGCTAGTGGAAGAGAGTGAAAATGCCGTTGAAGTGAAAGGTAGGGGATAAATAGTCTTTTTAATAAATTGTTCAGGTTTAACATTTCTGGCACTAGAGGCTCAGTCACGGACATCGCTAGGCTTAAGAACGCGAGGCATAACTTTGGTATAAGAACGACAGTGAACAAACAGATACACGAAGAATAATTGTTTAAGTGCACAAAACGCTATAGAAAATATAAATCATAAGAATGTAATTTAAATAGTCACAACATCTTCAGGTTTTTACACCAAACAAACATTTTGATACAATATCTACCTCTATTGTTTATTTTTGCAGAACTTGTTGGCTAGTAAATGATAAGATTGCTTGTAATGACATGTTTCTAAACCCTGAACCACAATTGGGAGTGTCGACCCTACCACCTTTCTTGAACTGGTTCCATACCTTTCTGACCCGGCGCTGTGGATGGTGCACATAGGCTTATTGCTTTAATACGTTTGGCATTTCAGAAGTTATGTAAATGAGCTTATAAACATCCATGCTGCGCGCAGTTCGTAAATAAAAATTATGAGCAATCAACTGCTTACATTTGATGTACATTATTTCACAAGTGTCGATTTTTCGATAATTTGTTAAATCGTTTTGTCTGCTAGATGTTAGCACGTGAATGTAATCGGTACAGAAAGCAAGCTCAGCTAAGCAGGTGAAGTCATATTAGAAACTTTGCATACAGCTGTTAGTAAGGCCTACGCTTTATAAAGAGAACATGACGGTTGGCTACTAATAATGATACTCCTAATCATCGACGAAAACACATGCAAAGAGCTGAGCTGAGGATGTCGAAATAATTTCGACATTCACAAGATTCTTTGCCGCCTTGTTGTGTTTTCCTTTCGGTGGGTGGAGAACCAATGGTCAGCCCAGAACATTGTGATCCTTGACCTGTTCATTCTAACAGTATAAATATACATTGATACATGCTGTGTAATGAGGCGAGTACTTAACCAAATGCCTTCACACTGTGTGGTGGCTGATTTAGAAAGTGACATTTAAATGTAAAGACACAAGTCAATGAAGACATGGAAATAGATGTACCGACATGCTGCGGATGTAATAGAACTTATGATCTGTATTGTTTTGTCATCGTTACATGCTGGCGACACCTAGTAATAACTTTTGCAACTGCTCAATAAGTCTCCAATTATCATCAGAGTAGTAAATGTATATATACATATAAATTATTATCTAACATCGTCCTCGCGTTCTTCACGAGGTGGTTCACTGGTTTAACCATTATGGAACTTTTTCTCAGTCAATTAGTGGAAACATATGATACTAGGTGTCATTAGCATTGAAAAACGTCTAAACTATAGATGTCGTATCATTTTGGTCTTAGTGTATTTAATGTGGAGTTCAAATGCGTCCAACTCATTGATAAGGCCATACGTTGGATTGAACAAGGAAGATATCAAAGTCAATATTATACGAAGATATACAAAGTCAATATTATACATTCTTCTTGGCAGGATTATACATCAGTCGATGGTACTAGAAGTCCAAATCGAAGTAAGAAGTCATAAACCGTTGAAGAGTCCGGTCGAATACCGATAGGCATCATCTATTCTTGATGATGGAATGAGGAGGTAGTCGTGAGTTACTGAATATTCCAGTCGGAGAAGACATGCGGGTCTGTAGGTATCTGGCAGTGCACTTTACAGACAGTGTGTTTTCTCCTCGTTTGATTACATTGGTAATTAGTAACTTCTAACGCGCCAGCGTCTAATGCACAAGGCATCAGTCGATGGCGCACACACGCCAAGCCACTTTCTTCGAGTGAAGGCCATGCCAGAAATCTAGTGATGGTCGATCGATTTGAAAGTGGAAAGGTCGCAGAAAGTATGCTTACATGAATTTAGGCATTGAAACCGTGCTAGTTATTAATTCTCTCAATTCTCTGGGTTTTTTACAAACTACTTTGACTTTTGGAATGAATAAAACTTCAAACAAAAAATTCTGACATCTTATCAAGCCATCTATTTTGCAGCATGGGCGTCTACACTGTAGCGTGTTGGATTTTTAAATCCAACGTTTGTGGGTTGGAGCCTGTTGTACAGCCTCCTTGTCACAACTCTGGACACTTCTGAGATTCAGATTTACTGACGTTGCGCACGTAGAAAGTGCAATAAATAATAAGCTCATAAATAAAATGGCTGCCAAGATTGTTGTTGTCCATTCATGCCGGGACAAATTTTTATACAATTTTAATCATAATACTTAATGTGTATATGTGTGTGTGTATGTATGTATGTATGTATGTATGCACGTGTGCATGTGTATCATATACGTATGTATGTGTTTATGCATCTATGTATGTGTGTATGTATGTATATATATGTATGTATGCATGTATATATGTATGTAAGTAT
This sequence comes from Norana najaformis, assembly GCA_964023275.1. NCBI lineage: Eukaryota > Metazoa > Annelida > Clitellata > Crassiclitellata > Hormogastridae > Norana > Norana najaformis. The sequence continues at coordinate 8,414,687 of OZ029914.1, read as the reverse complement.
GATGTACGATGCATATATGCATGTTTGTATGTGTGTATGAAGACGCTTAAATAGCGTTCTTTAAGCATCTCACAAAAGGCGCTTACACAAAATCAAGTTGTCCAACTGGAATTTACTACTCATAACTTTTCAACGTGTTTATCTGCGTTTATATTTTGATTAACAGCAGTTTCAGCGTTTCCGTTTGGCGAAGCGAGGAAGCTGGAGAAGCAAGAACATTGAAAGCATTGATATCACGACTGTTTAAATTTATACAGAATAGCTTACGGCCATATTTGCTCAAATTACAGTAACATAAAATAAGTTTCTTAACATACTGAAAAACGAGGGTCTGTTCATTGGATAATTACCTGATTGTGCTGTGGTTCTGTTGGGCAGCAACATCTGCTTCCACAGTCGTCAAAGCAGGCACCAATATAACAGCAGACGACCGAGGAACAAATCGCAACGATGCCTTCCAGTATGGCCAGGAGAGACAGCAGCGAATTCATTGCCAGTGCAGGTTCGTACTATAAGTTTTTGTAACGTATGAACCGAAATCCTTTTTATCAAATTCTTTATGCGTTTCAAATGTAACAATACAAAACGTTTTGTTGTGTTACATTGCAATGTGTTGTTTAGTATTGTATTGTATTGTACTGTAGTGTATTGTCCATTTAGGTATGTAAAGCCTCGTACAGAAAAGGAAGTAGGACTCAACGCTAAAAGCCATTTAGATCTTTCGCTCGGTTACGATAAACCGCTTATGCGATCTTAACATGCAGAAACTGTCGGTCTGAATTCTTTAACAGCGGTTTCAGCAATTCAGTAATAACAATCTGCAACAATCTACCTGCTGACATCACTCACAATAACAACTCACTAGACATAAGCCTATTCATCAAAAGGATTAAGAACCATTTGCATCGTCGTGCTTCTAGTGATGGTTCGATTCGACCAATCGACGCCTATTATTCTTCTATCGGCAGATAAACATATGGCGTGGAAACCAATATTAAAATGTTTTTACTTATAACAGGTCTGTTACCCAGACACTATGCCGTCGTGGGCGGTAATTGTCAGGCAGTTTAAAGTTCCTTTGGATAACGGGAAACAACAGATGATTTTCTCCATTAGGAACATGTTGCCAAAGTAGAACGCAGATGTTTTGTGCGTGATTGGGCGTGAGTTGAGCTAATTCCCTTACTTAGGAGGTCTGACACCATAGCCACCTAAGATTACCATTCCAAGATAGTAGAGTAATAAAAAATCGTAATTTCTGTTAGAAAATCAAATATTGTGGAAGTCTTCAAAAGTTTTGTGAAAACTCGAAAAGCATCGGACGCCAATTCGAAGCAAAATACTTCAAAACATGGACTCGAGCGCCAGATAACTATATAAACCGATTATACATACAAAAAACCAAAGAATAAAAGAATTTATTCGCACAGATAAATAAGGTTCTATTGGCTCAACACCTGGTCCAAGAGCTTACAAGTGCGGTTTTACTTATATAGACTTATCTTATTTATGCAATTTAGTTTCAACGACCTAACTACAAAGACTCAACATACTGTACTATTAAATTAAGTGAACCACTAAACAAACGCAGCCTATCGAAGTAAACGAAATGGGTGACACTAGACTTTGTGCGTGTGGGTTAAGCAATAGATTTGTTTAAAACATGCACACTTGTATAGCGGCTCTATGTAAATTCGCCAAAACAAAACAATTCAACTTACTTCTTTTACCCCATAAGTGCCGTAGTAGTACTGTTTCAGGTAGGAGTAAATTACGGCAAGGGGCACGGCAACACTTAGCAAGACAGCAGCATAAACCGCGGACAGGATGGAAAGAACATTGAATGTGACGACCTGAAGAAAAGAAACCAAAATGTAATGTCTGTTATATGTCACACAGAGATTAGTGGTAGCGGGTTGCTTTGGCATAAATCACATCTGCTTTTAAATCACAGATAAAGATTTTGCGATCCAAGCGATGAACGAAATATAAAATGAGTTGTACTAACAACAAGGCAACTCATCCTGTTCTTGGCTTACATCTTTTCTTATCTGTTGTTACCTTACCACTAAGATATACTGAAAATCCTGATGTCCAACTAGAGTGATCTGCTTTTGTAAGCGAGAGACAGATAATAATATAAGGAAACGTCAAAGCTTTTACTTTTAAGTTTTCTATTAACGACCTCATCACACCTTGAAGGTTTGAAAAATGTTGACTTCAGGTCAATTTTTGCCATTTAAAATGTAAGATGTCGTCAGTATAAATTAGTTTACTACCTGACATTTGCCTTTTTTCTTTCCTCCTCTGATCCCAAAGACTCCAGTGACGATGAACTGTTGACAAAGACAAGAAAACTCTAAATGTATTCAAATCAATACTAAGGATTTTGCTCATATATTAAGGTGAGAAAAGTGAGCTATAAGCTTGCCTGACCTGACTTTATCGTAACCAGACCTTATATACCATTTCTTGACTTCATCTGACCCAAAAAAGCTTTTGTTGAGTTATATAACCTTTCCTTAACTTACCTGGCCTGGTCTTACCTTCCCTGACTCCATAATACGTTACCTTACTTCATCGTATTGACTTTATCTTACCTTGCCTTACTTTAACTTGTCCTTATTTACCTCTCTTGACTGGACCCGTCTCAACAAGCTTTTGTTAATTTATATTATCTTAACTTACCTGAATAGTCATTATCATCTTACCTGACCCTACATAACCTTTCCATATTTAATCTTGGTTCACCTCAACGAAACTGACCTGGTCTTATTTGACCCCGCCTGAGATTAATTTAACTTGCATCAAATTATAGTTTTGCATTTATTTACATCGGAAGTATTAAGAGGCAGATCTTTAAAAATCTGATCACTAAGTAAAATGAATTGAGGTAAAAATGGTTCATTTATTACCCAACTCTTTTAAGAAGAGTTCTCAGATACATGTTTCTGCAGTTGGACGATGTTTCGGCGTGAGCGAAAACACGACAACACCATAGAACAATATTTAAATAAGTGGACAACATTTCTTCGTGGCTCTCAGAGGAGCTCGTAGGATGTAGGCAGTAGTGAAGACAAGCATTTGTAAACTGACCCCAGTGACAGTTTGCCTTAATTTAGCACTTTTTGGAATGGCGCTATTGAAGTTGTCCTATTAACAGCAACTAAAACTTGAGACTGACATATCTGCTATATAAATTTGTAGGTTTTTACCAGGGCTCCTGCCAAAATGCCATTACTGTTGACCTGGAGAGTTAAATCCGATAGGCCTACTACGTAACTGACGATTTGAAAGATAACGCAAAGTATGCCAATAACAATATTCGCCGCTCCTAGCATGATGAGCAGGCGAACAAATCTTGTTTTCATATTTCTGAACCCAATTGTTGAGTTTATTGGTATTCTCTGGACCGAGACAACCACCTGCCCTCCACTCGAATTGGCCGGCAGCTGCATTTTCACTCTGAAAATCAAAGGAAGATGGTGATAGTGGTGCATCGAAATCGTAAATCCGCATTTCTTCAAAACCCAAAAGGTTCTTTAAAAAGGTTCTTGAAAGGCGTTATGTGAATGCTTTGATACAAGCATGATGCATAAGTATACAAAGTCAGTGGTCAATCAGAAACAAAATCGATAAGGAAGTTCTCGTCAATTTCGGTTCTATGCCGCAATCCAAAGGTCAGGCATATAGGTAAGCAGACGGCTACAGTTGGGTGTTGTTTGTAAATGGAGCGGTGAGAAAGATAAGGAGAAGAGATGAGGCACAAAAGATGCATTACTCAACTCTGTGGACGCTTAAAAATTAAGTTAAAAGCCATACTGTGTCAACGAATATACAGATAACGTTGGATCGCAGTGTTTATACCTAAATGAACTTCTCACGAAAACAACTGGTACCGTTGGATGCCTTTCTTTATGCAGAAATCAGTTATTAGTCAGTTGCACTAATGCTATTTAAATAAATTGAACGTCTACTAATGACTTTATTAAAGTGCTCCTCTGCATTACGAAGCCGCCACTATTGTGAACGACATTTAGAAATAGTCAAACATCCAAGTCTCACGTTAATGGTCAATAATAATCGATTTGATACAAAACAACTTTTTTTAAAATCTACCTTATATTAGATACATATTTGAGTAAATTAAACAGTTTCACAATGTATAGCTTAAGGCCATAAATCTTGAACCCTGTCATGCCTAATTGTTATTACATATTACCTCAGTTCAACAGATACTAGAAATTACCTCTCATTAATAGGTACTGCATATTACCACGGTTATTAGGTATTACATTACCTCGGCTTAAGAGGTACTACACATTACCTCGATTTAATATGTACTGTTTAATAGACCTGTAAGTGTGATAGGTAGTACATATTACCTTGCTTTTATTGATAGTACATATTACATAAGTTCAACAGGTACTAGAAATTACCTCTCTTTAATAACCACTACATATTATCCTGGTTTGTCAGGTACTTCATGTTATTTCGGGTTTAAAAGGTATTACACATTACCTCGGTTCAGCGTTCGGTTTAATAGGTACCACATATTGCCTTTGTTCATAGGTACTACATGTTACATCGATGTATTAGATACTACACGTTACCTGAGTTTATACGTATTACACGTTGCCTTGCAGATTGCAACGTGGCAGATTACTAATGCCCTTTGTTCTCTCTGCAGTCTTAACTCTACTCCTCGGCCCTAATGTAAAGCTTACAACTCTTTTTCAAGCCATGCAACCTCCCAAAATATGTTACCCTGTTGTTAGATACTCTAACAGAGTGTTTACACTTCATCCTGGTAGATCCTTTAACCTTAGAACCACGCCCCTTTGAACACAATCTTTAAAGTCATGTAAAAAGACGATTGCAAACTTTTCAAGCGTTAACAGTAACACAACTTACAACACTAACAGAGCTTAAGAACCAAAATATTCTACACTGTTTTGTAGCGCTTTGTACAACACGATGGTCTTTATCTGTAATCCAGCGATTGTGGGTTCGAGAATGCTGAGCACATTCCGTGCAACGACGCTGGTGAAGTTGTTCACGCAAATTTGTCTGTCACCAAATAGTATTATATGGTACCGGCGTAAGCTTAGAAGCAAACAGTAATTCCTGCGACAAGTGTACAAGACATTGATATATATTCGTCCACTGTAGGTTCAATAGCCTGACAGCAGGAATTGAGCGCCGCCTCTATGTTCCACTATGGAATCAGAAAGTTTAGTTTACATACTTAATATTTTTAATTTACCCATTTGAATCATATATAGTTACTGTTGAATTTACCTTTAGATATCGAAGGCACGAGACACACAATCTTGTCTAATAAATGTTTAATATTTGCTCTTCTTGTATTTTTATCCTTTCACTGGTCATCATAGAAATCGTTACTGACTGGAAAAGGCCCTAATGTGTAGCATCTTGGTGTGCTGAACACGAATATAACCATAAAAATTTTTTATTGGCTCTCGTTTTGAAAATATTTCATATAGTTCATTTTTTATGTTTCACCATGTAAATTTATGCAGTAGGACTGCGACAATATCCTAAATAAGTCTAGAATGATGTAATATTCTACCTCATTGCATAATCCCATCATGGACACATCATGCACAGTTGATTACGTCATTTTCTGATGCAATGTAAAACTACAGCCAGTCGGCTGGTGACGTAAGATGACGTCAGCAGTGTACTATATAAAGCGAGTCGGAACGGTTGAGCATTTACAATATTACAGACTTTGTGCGAGACATTTTTAGAGTTACTGTTTTATAAAACTATTATTACTTTATCCATTTAGATACAATACAGAACAGTAATGCCTCGGAAGTGCGTAAATACTGTGGACAACTTTTGTTACATTTGTGGGGAAGTGACATTTGCCAACCAGAAGAAAAGTATCACTTATCAAGTCAAGAAGGCATATCATGCTTACTTCGAATGCAAGGTTGGTGACCAAGACAAGCCATGGGCCCCGCATATATGCTGTGCTACATGTACAACACAGCTTTCACAGTGGTTGAATGGCAAAAGACCATCAATGCCGTTTGCAGTTCCCATGGTGTGGAGAGAGCAAAGCAACCACGTAGATGACTGTTACTTCTGCTTGGTTCCTCCTCTTTCCGGTGGAATAACGAAGCAAAAGAAGTCGACAATAGTCTACCCAAACATTCCGTCAGCATTGAGACCAGTTCCACATGGTGATGGACTTCCTATTCCAGAACCTCCAGCAGAATATATTTTCCTTGATTCATCTGATGAGGACAAGGGTGAGCCGACATGTTCTTCTCCTGGTCCGTCAGCGTGCAGTGATCCCGATTTTCACTGTAGTGCATCATCAACCCCACACAGAATAACACAGGAAGAACTAAATGACCTTGTTCGTGATTTGGACTTATCCAAAAACAAGGCAGAATTGCTAGGATCAAGACTCCAACAATGGAATCTTCTAGAAGAAGATGTCACAATTACTTCATATAGAAAGCGCCATCAGCAGTTGGAACCTTTCTTTATGAAGGAAGGTAATCTGGTATTCTGTTCCAATATTGACGACCTCGTGAATGCCTTACAGATCACTCATGACCCACAAGAATGGAGACTCTTTGTAGACTCTTCAACACTGAGTCTTAAGGCTGTGCTTTTGCACAATGGAAACCGTCTTCCATCTATTCCATTAGCGCATGCTGTCCACATGAAAGAGACATACGATAACCTAAAACAGCTACTGCATTCCATTGACTATAACAGGTACAAATGGCATCTGTGTGGTGATTTGAAGGTAGTTGCCATTTTAATGGGACTGCAGCAAGGATATACAAAATATATGTGTTTCTTGTGTGAGTGGGATAGCCGAGCAAGAGAGTTGCACTACGTGCGGAAGGAATGGACTCCCAGACAAAACATGGCAGTTGGACAGAAGAATATCCAGCACCCAGCTCTGGTCGAGGCTCACAAAATCCTACTACCACCCCTTCACATCAAACTAGGTTTGGTGAAGAACTTCGTGAAAGCCATGGACCGCACTTCGCCAGCTTTCCGATACCTGCATGAAAAATTCCCTCGACTCAGCGAAGCAAAGATTAAAGAGGGAGTTTTTGTGGGTCCTCAGATTAGAGAACTCTTCAAAGATGACCGCTTCAACAACTTGCTGGAGGGTGATGCGAAACAAGCATGGAATGCTTTTCGTCTAGTGTCTACAGACTTTCTGGGGAATGTTAGGGCAGAAAACTACAAGGAACTAGTAGAAGACATGCTCAAGCAGTACCAGAAATTTCGCTGCAATATGTCTCTGAAGATGCATTTCCTTCATTCCCATCTGGATTTCTTCCCTGACAACTGTGGTATGGTTAGTGACGAACATGGCGAACGTTTTCATCAAGATATCGCAACAATGGAGCAAAGGTACCAGGGAAAATGGTCCACTACAATGTTGGCTGACTACTGCTGGACACTCCGCAGAGATGCTCCCGAACAGCTGTACAAGAGACAGGCAAAAAATCTAAGAACTAGTCTATGACCTGGTTTTTACAAACATTAACTGTAAGTGTATCACTATTGGCATGCATTGTGCGATATAAAATTACTTTATTTCAGATTACAAAAAAACTAGAGCCAATTCGGCATTTTCACTGTCATATTCGTGTTCAGCACATACAAATTGATAAGAACTGACTAATTTCATTTCAGTAACATGACTTTTGTAAAAATTTGTTGTCCAGTGTTTTCAACTCTAATGTATCTGATTTGCTGTCAAACTGAACCCACCAACTGGAAAGTAATGCGCAGTAGACTTTTTGTAGGTTCTACTGCGCATGACACAAATTTTTTCAAGCTCTGTTGACTCTTTTTACATCAACAGCAATTTTTCACATGAAAGTAGCCAACCAGAATTCAAACTAGTCCTACTTCCTTATCTGCTGAAGCAGGCGTATGCCAACAGAAACCAAGCTGAATGCATATATTTAGCAACACTTGGTAGGCCGCTATTCAACCTAATCATCGATTTATAAGAGTGAACAATTTTTATAGTGTTTTCTTTTACAGGATGAATTGTCAGGTAAAGTATCGGAAAGAAAGATCAGGGGCTTAAGTATGACCAAAGATAATTACTTTCAATAGTTACTTAATGAAATAGTAACTAAACACTGACTTCAGCTGCTCTTCCAAAGTAACTAATTATTTATTAGTTACTACACGTGGGAAACTCCGACTATAGAATATTCATAACGAGGTTTTCTTGTCCTCTAATGGTTGCCGTTGAACATTTGATAGCTAAACATTTTGGCGAGAGCATGACCGATTTGTCTCCTGACAAAAATTGAAGAATAAAAAAGGGAAAAATTGGCTAGAAAATGAAAAATCAGCTGTTGGCTTGGAGACTGGACAGCTGGAAAGGGCAATAATATAACGTCGAGACGCTATTAAGAAACGTGACAACGTTGCAAAATCTCTTTTGTTAACGCTTAATCATCAAGAAAAATGATAAACCGAAGAGTATTAAAATAGAAGTATTAGGTGATTTTTTTAAGCATGCATGCAAAAAAACCTCTTAACTCTGTCCCTGTCGTACTCGGACAGTACCAGTTACAAGACTGGATGAAGGAGGAGGGCGAAGTCAACGGCCTTTGTTGCCATAAGATCTCGTTAAACTACTACTCAAGAAAAGGATCCGACGTCCACATTTGCCGAGCGGCACATTGGTTGCAATCGAGATCAAGTGAGTTGCAGCGATTCGCTTCAAGCAATGTTAGTTGGCAAAGTTCCGAGTTTCTAATGAAGTTCAAAAAGAGTGATTTAGAAACATTTCTAAACACAGAACAACGTGGTTGGTGTGCTCAATAGTTAGTTCTCGATGTCGCTATCACTGATCTCATATTTAGGCCTACATCATATTAATATCTCGTCCATAATTAATGTTTATTTCTAGAAGTGCAAGACAGTAAGAAAATTGTAGAAAACTATAAACAACAGCCAGCGGAAGAAAGTAAAAATGCCATTGAAGTGCCAGGTGAATAATCTTTTTCATAATTCCTCAGGTTTAACAATTGTGGAGCCAGAGGTACAGTGACGGATATCGCTAGGTATAAGAACGCGAGGCATAACCTTGTTAGAAGAACGGTAGTGAACAAATAGATACACGAAGAATAATTGTTTAAGTGCACAAAACGCTTTAGAAAATGTAAATCATAAGAATGTAATTTAAATAATCACAACAACCGTTGTGATATTCTTCAGCTGAGGATTGTCGAAATAATTTCGACATTCACAAGATTCCTTGCCGTGTTGTTGTGTTTTTCTTTCGGTGGGTGGAGGATCAGTGGTCATCCCAGTACACTGAACAGTGTGTGGTCCTTACCTCTTGCTTCCAACAATATGAATATACATACATATATATTGTGTAATGAGGTGAGCACTGAACCAAATGCCCTCACCTTTTGTGGTGGCTGATTTAAAAAGTGACTCTTAAATGCGAAGACACAAGTCAATGAAGACATGGGAATACATGTACCGACATTCTGGGGATATAATTGAAATTATATGACCTATATTGTTTTGTCATCTTTACATAATGGCGATACTCGGTGTTAGTTTTTGCAACTGCTCATTAAGCCTACCGTTATTATAAGAGTAATAAATGCAGATAAATTAATGTCCAACATCTCCTCATGGACCTACTTCATAAGGTGGTTCACGGGTTTAACCATCATGGATCTTCTTCTCCGACAGTGCTTGCAAAAACCTGAGACTAGGTCTCATTAACATGTAAAGACGTCTAAATAATGGTGGTCATACCGTTTTTTCACTCTAACGGTCCCCAATGTATATTTATCATGGAGTGGATTGGCGTTTAACTCACTAGTAAGCAATACTTAAATTACATATTTTTATCCTTTGCTACCCTAATGTATCTGATTTGCTAACAAACTGAACCTACCCACTCGAAAGTTATGCGCACTAGAGGCTTGGTAGGTTCTACTAACACAAATATAGTTATGCTCTGTTGACTCGTTTTACGTCAACAACGGTTTTTCACATACATGTAACAAACCAGGCATGACAAAGAATTCAAACAAGTACTAATTCCTTCACTGCTGACACATTCCAGTAGAGACCAAGCTGAATGCATAGGCCTACGTTTTCTACTGTAAATAGCCATATTCAACCTTGTCAGAGCGCCATAAGCTGTGAAGAATTTCTGTACTGTAGTTTTTGCATTACAAAATGAATTGTCAACTCCCTCCTCTCTCTCTGGTAGTAACTAAACGCTGACATCAGATATTTTCCAAAGTTATTAATTATTTTTTAGTTACTACACGTGGGAAACTCACAAGATGGAACATTCTTGTCCTTTTATGGTTGCCGCTGAGCATTCGATTGCGAAGATACTTGGCCATAGGCTGGATCTTGTATTATCACAAGTCGCCAGATGGTGTTCAGTAGGTTTGTACTTACATAGCACAGCCCAAGATTTTTAAGGGAAAAATCTTCTTCAGAGCCTAGCTGCGCAACATTTAGCTGCAAAATCCCACAACAGGAATTTCCCTTGGGTGCGAATTCTAGTTCATAACATTCGAAAGTAGACAAAAACTTTCTCACTAAGCCTCAAAAGAGTTTCGCAATCAGATTCAGGAGAGCATAACCATTTTGTCTCCTGACAAAGATAATTTATTGTTGAAAAGTTAGCTAGAAAATGAAAAATCAGCTGCTCGTTTGGAGACTGGACAGCTGGAAAAGGCTATAATAGAATGTCGAGATGATATTGTGAAACGTGTCGACGACGATGCAAAATCTCTTTTGTTAATGCTGAACATGAAGAAAATTGAGAAACATAGGATATTGAATTAGGCCTACTAATGGGTGATGTCATTTTTAAGCATACATGCTTGGACAGCTATTTAAGTTATTGCGAACGAATCTTTTAACTCTGCCACTGCCGTAATCGGGTAGTGCCAGTCCCTTGAATGAAGAAGGAGGGTTATGTCAACGGCCTTTGCTGCCATGAGATGTTGTTAAACAATCCGCGTCCACTAATGTTAGTAGGATAAGTTCTGATTTTCAAATGATGTTCAAACAGTCTGATTTAGAAACATTTCTAGCAGAGACTAATGTGACTGGTGTGCTCAATAGTTAGTTCTGAATATGGATATTACTGGTCTCATGTTTAGGCCTACATCTTATAAATATCTCATTCATAATTAATTTTTAATGCAAGACAGTAATAAAATTATATAAAACGAGAAACTACAGCCAGTGAAAGACAGTGAAAATGCCGCTGAAGTGAAAGGTAGGGGATAAATAGTTTTTTTCTGCATTGTTCAGGTTTAACATTTCTGGCACCAGAGGCTCAGTCGCGGATGCCGCTAGGCATAACCTTGCATGAGAACGATAGTGAATAAGCAAATACACAAAGATTAATTTTTTAAGTGCACAAAACGCTGAAGAAAATGCAAATCATAAGTATGTAATTTAAACAATCACAACATACTTGGTGATTCTCTTCAGATCTTTACAGCAAACAGACATTTTGGCACCACCACCATTTTTATTTATTTGTGCTAGCTAGTAAATGATAAGAATGATTGTACTGACATTTTTGTAACACTGAACCAAAATTGGGAGTTTTGACCCTATATCCTATTTTCGTAATGGTGACCAGGTTTCATGCCTTCTCCGACCCGGCGCTGTGAATGGTAATATCATTGAAATGAGCTTATAAACATTAGTGCCGCACACATTTCGTACACAAAATCTATGACCAATCTACTGCTAACATTTGATGTGCATAATTTTAACAAATGTCGATTGTTAGATCATTTGTATAATCGTTTTGTCTGTTCCATGTTAGCACATGAATGTAGGACTATTCAATACAGAAAGCAAGTTCGGCTAAGCAAGTCATGTTAGAAACTTTGCATACTACACTTTAATAAGTTCTCGGAAACAGGAGAACACGACGGTTGGCTACTAATAGCGATACTCAGAATCGACGTCGTCGCCACGTGCAAAAGGCTCAAGATCGTCGAAATAATTTCGACTTTCACAAGATTCTTTGTCGCTTTGTTGTGTTTTCATTTCCGTGGGTAGAGGAGCAGTGGTCAGTCCAGTACACTGATCAGTCTGTGGTCCTTGACCTGTCGCTTCTAACAAAATGAATATACATAAATGTGCCTATATTCTTTGTAATAAGGCGAGCACTCAACCAAATAGGCCCCCACATCACATTGTGTGGTGGTTGACTTTAAAAATTTACATTTAAATGCAAGCAAGACATGCAAATCGATGTATAGAGAATGGGAGACTGTGGTTCTGTATTTTTGTTATCTTCACATGCTGGCGACTCCTAGTGTTAGATTTTGCAACTGTTCAATAAATCTCCCATTATTATGATACATAAACTATTATCCAACATCATCCTCATGAGGTGGTTTGCTGGTTTTATCCTCACCGATCTTCTTCTGAGACATTTGCAAAGAACTGAAACTAGGTGTCATTAGCATGTAAAGAGCATAACGATCATATAATTTTTGTCATTTGCACGATCCCACACTGTATTTAATACGGAGTTTAATGGCGTCCAACTCATTACTAAGGCAATACGTTGGATTAAATATGGAAGAAACACAAAGTAAACGAAAAAGTAGTCGATGTCATAAATTTTTCCCGGCAGGACTATACGAAGGAGAACATTAAATAGACTCGAGCAATATACAGCTAATGTGAATTCTTAGTGTTGTACAGTATTATTGTTGGCAACGTTTTGGTTGAATCAAATCTCATCAAATATGCAACCCAGGCAAAGGCCTACATGACCGGAACACAATGAACTTGTACGGCAATACGAAATCCGGTGTTAATTAGTAAAAAGGCTTGAAGACTAATTACACATCAACTGACCATCACAAATACTAATGAGCAGTGTACAACAAAATGTTCAAAGATAAAGATGTATTTTCTTAACCTGTTGAAGGTGCTGAGAAAGCTGGTTGATGAGGAATCAACAATGCGTTCAGTTGATGTGGAAAGTACTGGACAGCATATTGTTGAGAATTAAAGCCAACCATCGGCTGATATGAAAAGAACATTGGCAGTTGCTGATTGGGGTTGAGTATTGCCGGCTGTTGATTGGGGTTGAGCATTGCTGGTTGTTGATTGGGGTTGAGCATTCTGGGCTGTTGATTGAGGTTGAGCATTGCTGGTTGTTGAATGGGGTTGAGCATTCTGGGCTGTTGATTGGGGTTGAGCATTGCTGGTTGTTGATTGGGGTTGAGCATTGTGGGCTGTTGATTGGGGTTGAGCATTGCTGGTTGTTGATTGAGGTTGATCACTGCCGGCTGTTGATTGGGGTTGAGCATTGCTGGTTGTTGATTGGGGTTGAGCATTCTGGGCTGTTGATTGGGGTTGAGCATTGCTGGTTGTTGATTGGGGTTGAAAATTGCCGGCTGTTGATTGGGGTTGAGTATTGCTGGTTGTTGACTGAACTTGAACATTTCCTGTTGTTGATTGCTATTGACGGGCTGCTGTTGCGCTGAGAGCGGCTGATTGAACAAAAAATTAGGAGATTTTTAATTTTCTGCGAATATCAATAACGTCAAATGTAAGCCTATGTTCGAACTGAACACAAAATGATCCATAGATCCTATAGACTACGATTGAAGGAATGTTATAGTTTTAAGTTCTACCCTAAATCGATAGATTGCTGATGATATTGGGTGACAGGTAAACTGCAGATAGTCCTGCGACTGAGAAACTCCATAAAACGCTTCGTCTAGTTCTTGATGCTGGAATATGGAGAACGCAATGAGTTACTTAATATCTCCTCCAACCCTCTGGAATAAACTCCCACCAGAATTACGACAATTATCGCTTCCGTTATCCGAACTCACCATCACTTCTTGCAATCTCTGTGCAGGTCTTCCACTTAAAACCGAAAACACTCCTCTTCCGCATATCCTACCCTGCTTCCTTTTCTTCCGCTTATCCATACTGCAAATCCAATTCCAAACACCACCGTAGTATTCTGACTGCCTGCTTCTTGACCTGGAACCGAACCTTTCTTGCCTATCGATTTTGTTTCTACTGAGCGCCTGTGAATAAGCTGGTTCCCGCGAATTAGCTTTCATTGGTAACTGTGCAAATCTCGAGTTTACGATTACGATCCCGGTTGCATGAGACATGCGGGATTGTAGATGTCTCATAGTGCTCGTTAGGGAGAGTGTGTTTTCTGCTGGTTAGCTCGTCTGCACCGACGTCTAAGGCACAGAGCATCAGCCGAGGGCGCACCAAAACCAAGTCATTTTCTTCCAGCGAGGGCAACGCTAGAAATCGGATGAAGCTCGATATATTTGCGACGTAGAAAAGTACGCATATATGAATTTAGGCACTGAAACGGCGTCAGTTATTTACTTCTCAATTCACTGGTAAGATAATTTAACTTTGACTTTTGGATTGAAAATATTGAAACAATGTCTAACATCTTATTCTTTGGTGTAATGTGCTATGCTCAAGACAACTAATGTGCGACATTGAGAGCTACAACGCAGCGTGTTGGTTATGTAATGCGACTAATGCGGGTTTGAGCCTGCTGAACAGCCTTCGTGTAATGACACTGAATATTTGTCTCGCACATCAGATTCAGATTTACTGACGTTGCGCGTAATGAGTGCAATAAATAAAAAGTTCTTACATACATAAGTAAAATGGCTACGAAGTTTCTCGTGGCCCATTCATGTCCGAGACCATTTGTGAGATCATTTGAATCTCAATACAGCGCAGAGTTAAATACGTATGTATGCATGAGTGTATTTATGTGTAATATGTATGTATGTATGTGTGTATGTATGTATATGTGTATATATGTATATATGCATGTATGTATGTATATATGTATGTATATATGTATGTATATATGTATGTATATATGCATGTATGCATATATGCATGTTTGCATATATGTAAGTGTGTATGTATGTATGTATGTATGTACGTACGTACGTATGTACGTACGTATGCAAGCCTATGCATAAATGAATGAAGACACTTAATTAGCGCCTTTTAGGTACTTTACAAAAGCGCTAACAAAATCATGCTCTCCCGTTGGAATTAACTAAGTATCCATAATATGTTAATGGGTTCATCTGCATTTATATTTTTAACAATAGTTTCAACGTTTTCCTTTGTCGAAGCTGATCGTGCTGAAACACTGAAGGCACTGTTTAATTTTGCACAGAATAGCTTGATTGCACAGATTTTACCTACGACTCTGAAAGGCTATAAATCCGTTCTCTTCTTAATTACCTGATTAGATTTTGGGGCGATAGTCTTTGCATAATTACCTGATTATACTGTGGTTCTGTTGGGCAGCAACAGCTGCTTCCACAGTCGTCAAAGCAGGCACCAATATAACAGCAGACGACCGAAGAACAAATTGCGACGATGCCTTCTACTATTGACAGAATGGTCAGCAGTACCTCCATTGCAAAGTCCTCCCTCTACGTGTATAAGTTTTAGTAACATGTTAACCGAAATACTCTGCATACATACATACATGCATACATATATACATAAAAACATACATACATACGTGTATACTCACAAACATATATACATATACATACATGCATGCCTACATATTTACATACATGCATACATACATACATACATGCATATATATATACATACATACATATATACATACATGTTCCCGAACTAGAACGCAGATGTTCCGCATGGAATATTTCCTTTACTTAGAAGTCTAACACCACAGCATGCCATTCCAAGAAACTAATTCTAGAAAATTGTGATTTATGTTGGGAAATCAAATATTGTGAAAGTCTCCGGAAGTTGTCCGAGAACTCCAAAAGTATCGGATGCAAACTCGAAGCTAAAGACTTGGAAACATGGACCCGAGCGCCAGATAACTATAAACAGTACACGCAAGAAAAACTCAAGCAAAAGCTTAAAAGAATTTATTCGCCCAGATCAGCGAGGTTCTATTTGCTCAACAGCTGATCCACGACCTTACAAGTATGGTTTTACATGTAGGGACTAACCTTAATTAGCAATTTAGTTTCAACGCTAACTACCAGAGACTAAACATATTTCAATATGTAATTAATTGAAGTTACCAAGCAAAAGAAGCCTATCCTAATCAGCGAAATGGGCGACACTAGACTTTGTGTGTGTGGGTTAAGTAATAGATTTGTTCAAAACCTGCACATTTGTATAGAGGCTCTGTATAAATTCGCCAAAGCAAAAAAACAATTGAATTTCTTTGCCTTACCGGATAACTGATGTAGGAGTAGTTCGGGTTGGGCATGGCAGCACTTAACAAGAAAGCAGCATAAACCGCCGAGAGGATGGAAAGAACATTGAAAGTTACCACCTAACAAAATGAAAAGAAAATATGATGTGTATTCTTTGTCACAGAGAGACTACTGATAACCGGTTGCTTCAGCATAGATAATATCGCTTTAAAGTCAGAAATATAAAATTTTATGATCTAAGCGATGAACGAAGTATAAAATGCGCTGCAAATGACGCCAGTCAGCAAAGTAACTCATCCTGTTCTTGACTTAATTTTTTATTTTACCGGTTGTCAAATTACCTCTTATATATACGAAAAAGATCTGATGTCCAACTACAGTGATTTTCTTTCTTAGCCGAGAAATGGAAAACCATATAACTAAGCATCAAAGCGTTAACGTTAACGTTCACTATTAGCAACCTCGCCATAGCATTAAGGGCTGAAAAAGGTTGACGGTCAATATTTGCCATTTAAACTGTGAGATGTATTAAGTAAAACATAGTCTTCTACCTGAAATCTGCCCTTTTTCTTTCCACCTCTGATCCCAAAGGCTCCAGTGACAATGAACTGTTAACAAAGACAAGACACCGTTAAATATAATCGAATCACTATAAGAGATTTTGCTCATGGAGTGAGTTTACGAAAGTGAGTAATAATCTTGCCTAACCTGACCTTATCTTAACCTGACCTATTCTGCCTTTCTTGGCTTACCTGACCCGGCAAGCTTTCGCTAACACATTATCTTGCCTTAATTTATCTGACTTGGTTTTAACTTCTCAGACCCAATTTTACCTTACCTTACTTCATTTACCTTACCTTAACTTACCTTTCCTTATCTGATCACATTTCACCTTAACTAATCTAATCTAGTGTTATTTAACCGTACATAACATAACATGACATAAATGAAGACGTATAAAGCGCAACTTCAAGAACACTCTCATCAGTAGTCCCCGATCAAGCAGAAAACACCCTCGGTCAAACAGAACAAATTTCAAACACTTGCGGAACAAGTAAGGCGACAGGCTGATTAGTACATTTTTAGTATTGTAAGAAAGGTTGTTCCAGGACGCAGAACCAGCAAAAGCAAAGCTTCTGTGCTGGATAGTAGAGAACCCGGCTCAAAGGATAATAAGGACACCATAAGCAGCCGATCGGAGGGAGCTACGACCAGCAACAGATGAGACAAAGGTACAAAAAGACCTCAGATAGTATGGGGCAGTTCCCAC
This sequence comes from Norana najaformis, assembly GCA_964023275.1. Lineage (NCBI taxonomy): Eukaryota > Metazoa > Annelida > Clitellata > Crassiclitellata > Hormogastridae > Norana > Norana najaformis. The sequence goes on along the minus strand of OZ029914.1, from coordinate 8,397,140 downwards.
CAAACCTTACCTGACCTTACGTTATCTTGCCTTGTCTGAAATTATATTTTTACATTTGTTTACATCGGAATAATTCAGAGGTATATCTGTCAAAATCTGATTACTGCATAAAATCAATTACGTTTATTTATTTCACGAATTTTTTAAAGCGGATCTTCTCGGGTTGAACGATGTTTCGGCTGGAGTGAAAACACGATAACACCGTGAACAGCAGTCCAACAATAGGACAACATTTCTTCAAGGGTCATCTTACATGGTTTACAGGAACTCGAAGAACATAGGCAGTAGTGAAGGCAAACGCATTTGTAATCTGACCCCCACTGAAAGTTTGTCTTAATTTAACACCCTACAGACTGACAAGTGTATCAACGCGCTATGGCAGTAGTCCTATTCACAGTCGCTAAGATTTGAGACTTCCAGTTGGATAAATGTTTAGGTTCTTACCAGGGCTCCTGTCGATATGCCATCACCTGCGAACCTGTAAAACGACTTATCTACTCCGTTAATGACGATTTGAAAGATAATGCAGAGTGTGCCGATAACAATTTGCGCCGTTCCTAGTATTATGAGCTGCCGAGCAAATCTTGTTTTCATATTTCTGAACCCAATTTCTGTGTCTATTGGCATTCCCTGAACCAAGACAACAAGCTGCCCTCCACTCGGATTCGTCCGCTGCTGCATTTTCACTCTGAAAATCAAATGAAGCTGGTCATAGTGACGATACATCATAATATTAACCACTCCTCATTTCTTCAACATACAAAAGGTTCTTAAAAGAGGTTCTTAAAAGAGGTTCTTAAAAGAGGTTCTTAAAAGAGGTTCTTAAAGGTTCTTTAATGCTTTGATACAAACATGAGACACAAATATACAAAGCTACAAGTCAGTCGTCAATCAGAAACAAAATCGATAAGGAAGTTCTTGTCAGTCTCGGTTCTAATCCGCAATCCAAAGATCAGGCAGATAGGTAAGCAGACGGCTACATTGGATGTTGTTTGGAAATGCAGCGGTGAGAAAGGTAAGGAGAAGAGTTAAGGGACCTAAGATGCATTATGCATGTGTTATGACGCTAAAAAATTAATTAAGTGAACAGCCATGCTGGTGCATCGTTTGTGTCAACGAATATATGGATAACGTTGGGTCTGAGTGCTTGGACCTATTTAATGAACCCCTCACGAAAACAGCTGGTATCGCTGGATGCCCTTCTTCATGCAGATGTTAGTTAACTTTAAAGAATAATTAATAGTCTTTTGCAAAAGCGTTATTTAGACAAGTTGATCGTCTACTTCTGACTTTAATAAAGTAATCCTTCTGTAAAGTATTACAAATTTGCATTACGACTCTCTTGAACGTGTCACACTTTGCAATTGTCACACATCCAACTCACATGTCAACGTTCCCAATGACACAAAGCAATCTTCATGTAAATCTATCTCATATTAGTAATATATTTGAATAAATTGAGTAAATTACCTCGGCTTATGAGGTAATACACATTAACATATGTACTGCATATTACATCGATTTGATAGGTACGACATATTACCTTGCATTTATAGGAATCATACATTACATCGGTTCAACAAGTACTACAAATTACTTCGCTTTATTGGCTATTACACATTACCTTGGTTTATCTGGTACTGCACATTACCTGGGCTTTGAAAGGTACTACACATTGCGTCGTTTTAATAGGTACAACACGTTGTCTTGAGAATGGCTATGCGGCGGATTACTATTGCATTTGGCTCTCTGTGCCTCCGTAATTCCAATCATGGAGCCTAATCTATATATTTCATTTCAAGTCATGTAGTCTCCCAATATATCTTGCCTGGTTGTTAAATACTCATGTATAGTGTTTTCCCTTCATCCTGGTAGATCCCTTAACCCTTGAACCTAGCCCCTTTGAACACAATCATTAAAGGAGTGTAAACAACAATTGAAAACTTCTTGATCATTAACAGCCTTCAGGGCTTAAACAGAGAAAATATTTCGCTCAGTTTTATTGCATTTTGTGCAACAATGTAGTCTTTTCGGTAGCACGTCTGTAACCCAGCGATTGTGGGTTCGAACATGCTGAGCACATTCCGTGCCACTCTGGGGAAATTGTTCACTTAAATTTGTCTGTCACCAATTAGTATTATTTTGGTACCGGCGTAAGCTTTGAAGTAAACGGAATTTCGGTCACGCATTGTACAAGTGTCCAAGACCTTGATATTCGTCCACTTCAGGATCAAGAGCCTATGAGCAGGAAATGAGCGCCGCCTTGACGTTCCACTGTGGAAATAGGAACTTTAGTTTACTTACTATTTTAAATTTATCCATTTCAATCATATATAGTTACCGCTGAATTTACCTTTAGGTATCGAAGGCACAAGACACGCAGTTTTGTCTAATTGTTTATTTACTATTCTTGTATTTTTATCCTTTGATACACTAACTTATCTGATTTGCTATCAAACCGAGCTTACCCACTCGACAGTAATGCGCAATAGACTTTGTAGGCTATACTGCGCATGACACAGATATAATTATGCTCTGCTGGCTCTTTTTACATAAACAGCAAGTTTTTGAATACATGTATCCAAACAGACATGACAAAGAATTTAAACTAATGCCCCTTTCTTTACTACTGAAGCATGCCAGAAGAGCCAAGCCCAGTAAATAAGTTTCCTGCTCTGTTTACTCACAGTGGATATATACAACGTAGTAAAAGCGCCGCCGTTAGCAGTGAACTATTTCTGCAGGTTTTTGCTTAGAGAATGAAATGTCAGCTAAAGCACTGAAAAGACAAATTAAGTATGACTGAAGATATGTCAACGATAAATATTCTACCCCTGAAACAGCAGGTCTAAAGTGATCTATTCAGGACGGAATTTTGTCACTGCAATGCAGGAAAGCTTTATTAGTCGAGCATTTTGGCAATGCTATTGCAATGTCCACGTTTTACTGAGCTATTGCTTCATATCTATTCCTGTTATTCCCCTTTAGGGTTGCTCATTCTTAGTTCCTTATTGGAGTGTAAGTTCCTTCAGTACAGATAAAGAATGCATAGTTTATAGTTATCCGATATATAATGCACATGATATTGAAACACTATAGACCAAAAGTAAACGCATAACAGATTTCTTTAGAAATAATAATCGATTGATTACCGTTTGCTTTATGGAAAATTCTGCATAGGGGCCTATTTGAAAATGCACGTAGGCTATATCTAATACGAAACAACAGAAATGTCCAAGGTTTTCTTTACTATAATTGTTTGATATAGGCCTACTAGCAAAATTAGTATTTTTAATAAAACACGCGATAGCCTGGTAATTAAACTTTCCTGACTATGCAGGCAAAACGGCAAACTCGCATGCTACTGTAAATAATTATTAGAGACCAACTGATCAGATGGACAGACCTTGTTTCTGGATCTTCTCAGAATGTCCTTATGGGTACATATTATAACTTCTTTCCAATCTTTTACCGCAGTTTTATTTAAAAGCGCAGACCGAAAGAAATGGCAATTTAAACAGTGTTGGGTAGTTTTAAAAAGTAATTAGGCCTAGATACATTAACTACTTGCTGGACCAGATGAAGAAAGTAATTTCTATAAATGATTACTTTGTTAAAAAAAGTAACTAAATAGTAGGTATTTGATTTTCCAAAATAACAAATTACGTCTGGTTTCCCATGCACATGTGGGAAACTCCTACTATAGAGCATTCATAACAAGTTTTTCTTGTAGTTTCTGGTTGCCGCTGATCATTCGAAAGCAAAGATCTTTGGCGATAGGCAATGCCTTGTAACACCACAAGTCGCCAGATGGCTCGAGTATGCTTGTACTTACATAGCTCAGCCTAGGAACAATGTTTTTTTAAAATCCCACGACACGAATTTTCATTCTTGTGCATGTAGGTCTGCACTCTTTGTTGGGGCATTGTGAGAGCTCATTACACTGGAGTGTAGACAAAAACTTTCTAACATTACGTGGAATGTTTGACGAAAAATGTTTATTATTGAAGAGATAATTTGACTGATGATCCTTACTCACACTCGATTTCAAACAGCATAGCGACACAGCGTTTGCTTCAGGTGTTTGCATAGTCTTGACATTCGATAAAATTGATCTAGGATGCTTCAAAAATAGTCTCACGATCATATTCGGGAGAGCAAGACTATACTGTATCTTGACAAAGGTAATTTTTTGGAAAAAGATGAGCTAGAAAATGAAAAATTAGCTGTTCCTCTCGAGACGGAACAACTGGAAAAGGCAATATTAGAATCTCGAGATGCTGTTGTGAAACATGCCGACGACGATGCAAAATCTCTTTTGTTAATGCTGAACATCAAGAAAAATGAGAAACAGAAGGATATTGAAATAGGTCTACTAATGGGTGATGTCATCTGTAAACATATATACTTATACAGCTATTTAAGTTATTTAAGTTACTGGAAACGAATCTGTTAACCCTCCCTCTGCCGTACTCGAGTAGTGCCTGTTCCAAGACTGGATGAAGGTGGAGGGCGACGACGACGCCCTTTGTTGTCATAAAATCTCGTTATGCTACTACTCAAGAGAAGGATACGACGTCCTTATTTGCAGAGCGGCACATTGGTTGGAATCCAGATCAAGTGAGTTGCAACAATTCGCTTCAAGCAATGTTAGTTGGCAAAGTTCCGAGTTTCTAATGAAGTTCAAACAGTGTGATTTGGAAACCCTTCTAAACACAGGAGAACGTGGTTGGTGTGCTCAATAGTTAGTTCTCAACGTCGCTATCACGGATCTCATATTTAGGCCTACATCTTATTAATATCTCGTCCATAATTAATGTTTATTTGTAGAAGTGCAAGACAGTAAAAAAATTATAGAAAACGAGAATCAATAGCTAGTGGAAGAGAGTGAAAATGCCGTTGAAGTGAAAGGTAGGGGATAAATAGTCTTTTTTAATAAATTGTTCAGGTTTAACATTTCTGGCACTAGAGGCTCAGCCACGGACATTTCTAGGCTTAAGAACGCGAGGCATAACTTTGGTATAAGAACGACAGTGAACAAACAGATACACTAAGAATAATTGTTTAAGTGCACAAAACGCTATAGAAAATGTAAATCATAAGAATGTAATTTAAATAATAACAACATCCGTTGTGATGTTCTTCAGGTCTTTACACCAAACAAACATTTTGATACAATATCTACCTCTATTGTTTATTTTTGCAGAACTTGTTGGCTAGTAAATGATAAGATTGCTTGTAATGACATGTTTCTAAACCCTGAACCACAATTGGGAGTGTCGACCCTACCACCTTTCTTGAACTGGTTCCATACCTTTCTGACCCGGCGCTGTGGATGGTGCACATAGGCTTATTGTTTTAATACGTTTGGCATTTCAGAAGTTATGTAAATGAGCTTATAAACATCCATGACGCACGCAATTCGTAAATAAAAATTATGAGCAATCAACTGCTTACATTTGATGTACATTATTTCACAAGTGTCGATTTTTCAATAATTTGTTAAATAGTTTTGTCTGCTAGATGTTAGCACGTGAATGTAATCTGTACAGAAAGCAAGCTCAGCTAAGCAGGTGAAGTCATATTAGAAACTTTGCATACAGCTGTTAATAAGGCCTACGCTTTATAAATAGAACATGACGGTTGGCTACTAATAATGATACTCCTAATCATCGACGAAAACACATGCAAAGAGCTGAGCTGAGGATTATTTCCAAATATTTAACGCAGTTTTATTGCATTTTGTGCAGCGCGGTAGTGTTTTCGGAAGAGCGCTTCGTCTGTAATCCAACGATTGTGGGTTCGAGCATGCCGAGAGCACTCCGTGCAACGACGCTGGGAAAGTTGTTCACGCAAATTTTTCTGTCACCAACAGTAAAACTGGACGGCATGAGCTGAGAGGCAAACGTTAATTCCTGCGACTCACTTTACAAGTGTCCAAGACCTTTATATTCGTCCAGTGCAGGGTCAAGAGCCTAAGAGCTGGAAATGAGCGCCACCTTTACGTTCTACTATAGAATCAGGAAGTTTAGTTTACTTATTTACTATTTTCATTTTATCCATGTCAATCATATTTAGTTACCGTAGAATTTACCTTTAGGTATCGAAGGCACAAGACACAATCTTTTCTAATTGTTTATTATTTGCTGTTCTTGTGTTTTTATCCTTTGCTACCCTAATGTATCTGAGTTGCTATCAAACTGAACACACCCACTTGAAAATTATACGCAGTACGGCTTTTGTAGGTTCTACTGCGCATGACACAAATATAGTTATGCTCTGGTGACTCTTTTTACATAAACAGCAATTTTTCACATAAAAGTAACTAACCAGACATGACGAAGAATAACCAGACATGACGAAGAATGCAGGCTAGTCCTACTTTCTTATTGCTGAAGCAGTCCTATGCCAGCAGAGGCCAAGCTGAATACATAGGTTTAGCCACACTGGGTAGGCCTTTATTCAACCTAAGCGTAAACAACGAACTATTTCTATAGTGTTTTTCTTTTACAGAATGAATTGTCATGTAAAGTAGCGAAAAGAAAGATTTGAGGCTTAAGTATGACTGAAGATAATTAGCCTACTTTCAATAGTTACTTATTAAAATAGTAACTAAACACTGATTTCAGATGCTTTTCCAGAGTAACTAATTATTTATTAGTCACTATACGTGGGAAACTCCGACCATAGAATATTCATAACGATGTTTTCTTGTCCCCTAATGGTTGCCGTTGAACTTTTTGATAGCAAAAATCTTTGGCAACAGGCTGTGCCTTATAATATCACAAGTCGCCAGATGGCGTTCATTAGGCTTGTACTTAATATAGCACAGCGCAAAGATTTTAAAGGGTATATCTTTGCTTCAGTCGCGCAGCGTAATATTTAGTTGTAAAATCCCACAACAGGAATTTCCCTTATTGTATAGCCTATATAAGTCTGCATTCTTTGTTTGGGCATTGGGAGAGTTCACAGCATTGGATTGTTTATATAAAAACTTTCTAACTCAGCGTAGAACGTTTGACAGAAATGTTTATTATTTAAGAGATGATTGGACTGAAGAAACTTAATCACGGTCGATTTCAAACAGAGCTTAGTGACACGGAGTTTGCTTCGAGTGTTTGCATGAAGTTTTGACTGTCGATGAAATAAGCGAGAGAACATTTCATTCATATCTCTGTCCAGCTTTTGAAAGCGAAAAACAATCTTACAAAGTTTGAAATGACTTTAAGCGAAGGGAATCTGAGGCGCATTCAGGCGAATCTAAACGACATCCTGGAATGTAGCATCTGTAAAGATGTTTTCGAAGACGCACGAATGTTGCCATGCATTCACTCGTTCTGTCTCAATTGTCTGAAGCGCACATTGAACGAAAGCTTGGTAGATCGGATAACACTGGACAACAAATTTTTACAAAAGTCATGTTACTGAAATGAAATTAGTCAGCTCTTATCAATTTGTATGTGCTGAACACGAATATGACAGTGAAAATGCCGAATTGGCTCTAGTTTTTTTGTAATCTGAAATGAAGTAATTTTATATCGCACAATGCATGCCAATAGTGATACACTTACAGTTAATATTTGTAAAAACCAGGTCATAGACTAGTTCTTCGATTTTTTTGCCTGTCTCTTGTACAGCTGTTCGGGAGCATCTCTGCGGAGTGTCCAGCAGTAGTCAGCCAACATTGTAGTGGACCATTTTCCCTGGTACCTTTGCTCCATTGTTGCGATATCTTGATGAAAACGTTCGCCATGTTCGTCACTAACCATACCACAGTTGTCAGGGAAGAAATCCAGATGGGAATGAAGGAAATGCATCTTCAGAGACATATTGCAGCGAAATTTCTGGTACTGCTTGAGCATGTCTTCTACAAGTTCCTTGTAGTTTTCTGCCCTAACATTCCCCAGAAAGTCTGTAGACACTAGACGAAAAGCATTCCATGCTTGTTTCGCATCACCCTCCAGCAAGTTGTTGAAGCGGTCATCTTTGAAGAGTTCTCTAATCTGAGGACCAACAAAAACTCCCTCTTTAATCTTTGCTTCGCCGAGTCGAGGGAATTTTTCATGCAGGTATCGGAAAGCTGGCGAAGTGCGGTCCATGGCTTTCACGAAGTTCTTCACCAAACCTAGTTTGATGTGAAGGGGTGGTAGTAGGATTTTGTGAGCCTCGACCAGAGCTGGGTGCTGGATATTCTTCTGTCCAATTGCCATGTTTTGTCTGGGAGTCCATTCCTTCCGCACGTAGTGCAACTCTCTTGCTCGGCTATCCCACTCACACAAGAAACACATATATTTTGTATATCCTTGCTGCAGTCCCATTAAAATGGCAACTACCTTCAAATCACCACACAGGTGCCATTTGTACCTGTTATAGTCAATGGAATGCAGTAGCTGTTTTAGGTTATCGTATGTCTCTTTCATGTGGACAGCATGCGCTAATGGAATAGATGGAAGACGGTTTCCATTGTGCAAAAGCACAGCCTTAAGACTCAGTGTTGAAGAGTCTACAAAGAGTCTCCTTTCTTGTGGGTCATGAGTGATCTGTAAGGCATTCATGAGGTCGTCAATATTGGAACAGAATACCAGATTACCTTCCTTCATAAAGAAAGGTTCCAACTGCTGATGGCGCTTTCCATATGAAGTAATTGTGACATCTTCTTCTAGAAGAATCCATTTTTGGAGTCTTGATCCTAGCAATTCTGCCTTGTTTTTGGATAAGTCCAAATCACGAACAAGGTCATTTAGTTCTTCCTGTGTTATTCTGTGTGGGGTTGATGATGCACCACAGTGAAAATCGGGATCACTGCACGCTGACGGACCAGGAGAAGAACATGTCGGCTCACCCTTGTCCTCATCAGATGAATCAAGGAAAATATATCCTGCTGGAGGTTCTGGAATAGGAAGTCCATCACCATGTGGAACTGGTCTCAATGCTGACGGAATGTTTGGGTAGACTATTGTCGACTTCTTTTGCTTCGTTATTCCACCGGAAAGAGGAGGAACCAAGCAGAAGTAACAGTCATCTACGTGGTTGCTTTGCTCTCTCCACACCATGGGAACTGCAAACGGCATTGATGGTCTTTTGCCATTCAATCACTGTGAAAGCTGTGTTGTACATGTAGCACAGCATATATGCGGGGCCCATGGCTTGTCTTGGTCACCAACCTTGCATTCGAAGTAAGCATGATATGCCTTCTTGACTTGATAAGTGATACTTTTCCTCTGGTTGGCAAATGTCACTTCCCCACAAATGTAACAAAAGTTGTCCACAGTATTTACGCACTTCCGAGGCATTACTGTTCTGTATTGTATCTAAATGGATAAAGTAATAATAGTTTTATAAAACAGTAATTTAAACTGTCTCGCACAAAGTCTGTAATATTGTAAATGCTCAACCGTTCCGACTCGCTTTATATAGTACACTGCTGACGTCATCTTACGTCAGCAGCCGACTGGCTGTAGTTTTACATTGCATCAGAAAATGACGTAATCAACTGTGCATGATGTGTCCATGATGGGATTATGCAATGAGGTGGAATATTACATCATTCTAGACTTATTTAGGATATTGTCGCAGTCCTACTGCATAAATTTACATGGTGAAACATAAAAATGAACTATATGAAATATTTTCAAAACGAGAGCCAATAAAAAATGTTTATGGTTATATTCGTGTTCAGCACACCAAGATGCTACACATTAGGGCCTTTTCCAGTCAGTAACGATTTCTATGTTGACCAGTGTAACCTGTCCGATGTGTAGAAGTGAGTTCCCACTGCCTCAAAACGGTTTCGAGGGTCTGCCGAAGAATTTCTTTCTGATGGGGCTGAAAGAAACAATGCAGATTGTTAATGCGACATCTACCGCGAACACTTCTTGTGACATCTGTGGCAGGGGTGCATCGGCCGCAGGAGAGGCACCGACTGCAGAGACGTACTGCAGTGACTGTAAGGAGAAACTGTGTAAGAATTGTTGCAGCCTTCACATTACAAATGTGTCAGATAGAAAACACACGTTGATAGCAATAACAGACAATCCAGAACGCGAGGTTAAGGTAGAACCTGACGTCTTAGTTTATTGCGATATTCACAAGCAACATCCTATTAACATATATTGTCTAAACTGCAAAGAAGTTCTGTGTGCCATGTGCTACATCGAAAAGCACCTGAATCACGAGAGAAAATCGATTGCGGATGCCTCAAGAGAGTTTCGCGATCAGATTCAGGAGAGTATGACGATACTGTCTCCTGAAAAAGATAATTTATTGAAAAACAAAGATGAGCTGGAAAATGAAAAATTAGCTGTTCGATTGGAGACCGGACGGTTGGAAAAGGCAATTTTAGAAACTCGAGATGCCATTGTGAAACGTGCCGACGACGATGCAAAATCTCTTTTATTGATGCTGAACTTGAAGAAAAGCGAGAAACAGAAGGACATTGAAATACTAAAGGATAACGTTATTTTCAAGCATACATGCTTGGACAGCTATTTGAATTATTGCAAACAAATCTCAAGAAAGGGATCCGACGTCGACATTTGCCGTGAGGCACATTATTTGGAATCCAGAGCCAATGAGTTGCAACAATCCACGTCAACCAGCGTTAGTCGGCTAAGTTCCGAGTTTCAAATGCTGTTCAAACAGTCTGATTTAGAAACATTTCAAGCGCAGAACAACGTGATTGGTGTGCTCAATGGTTAGTTCTCAGTATGGCTATCACTGAACTCATGCTTAGACTTACTTTTGAGAAGTTCATCGGACCAAAAATGCTAGGTGGTTGTTATTCCTCAGTTTATAAAATTCTAATATGCAGATCGATTTTTAAAACTGATATATCATGGACAGAAACAAAATGAATGAACAACGTGAATTACTACCAGGTCTCTGGTTTCTTAACATCTCATCCATAATTACTGTTTATTTGTAGAAGTGCAAGACAGTAATAAAATTATGGAAAACGACAAACTACAGCATTCTCAAGAGAGTGAAAATACCTTGGAAGTCGAAAGTAGGAGCAAAATCTTTTGTTCTAATTCGTTCAGATTTAACATTTGCCAGAGGTTCAGTCTCGGACACCTCTAGGCGCTTTAAAGCTCAGCTTGTATTCTTTTATCTTATACAGGCAGGAGGGGTCGTTTCTGTTACATTCCAATCAGATGGTTAAAATATCCACTTATATATTGTACACCGTAAAAGTAGTTAATTGAGTAGCAAATTCAGAAAAATACCTCCCTTTTGCCAATGTTTGCATTCCGGGACTTAGCCCCAAAGTTATTATCCTTCCGTTGCCACAGTTTGAATGATCCTTCTTCTTCATCCAAGTCACTAATAACTGAAACGTTTCATGTGTCAATGACCTAATAAATTGTATACCAGTGAAACAATAGTCAAATGTGTTTTGATAGTTAATTTCCATAGGAAGCCATTGTTTTTGATGCATTGCACAGCATGTTAAAAAGAAACTGCAAGAAATTAAGATACGACGAAGATCATCTCGTTTTACTTGAGCCTCGATTATTTTTTCTTTTTATTTTAAACAGATTATTTTTTTTCATGCTGGAACAATTTATTTGTTTCAGTATCTAAATTAGCATGATATATTTTAGTATTTCTATCTATCTATCTGTTTATCTATCTATCTGTCTATCTATCTGTCTGTCTGTCTGTCTGTCTGTCTATCTGTCTGTCTGTCTGTCTATCTATCTATCTATCTATCTATCTATCTATCTATCTATCTATCTATCTATCTATCTATCTATCTATCTATCTATCTATCTATCTATCTATCTATCTATATATATATCTGTCTATCTGTCTGTCTGTCTATCTGTCTGTCTGTCTGTCAATCTGTCTGTCTGTCAGTCTGTCTGTCTGTCTGTCTGTCTCCTCCTCCACGATGTGCCTCCATGCCTGCCCGTCTTGAGCCTCTTTTGGGCCTTTTAGAAACATACTTGTGCAACAAATCTTAACCCCTCTTCGCCTTTGTTCTCTTGGAGCTCCAATTCTAAGAAATGTGTAATAACCTTGGTATTTATACAATGCTTTTTAATAATTGATAATTAAAATAATTAAACAGTCGTCATGGTACTGGCTGTGACACCCTTAGTATGCACCTAAGTAAACTTTAGTCACCACAGGCACAATGTTGAATTGAAGGTCCCTTGTCTGCAGCACACAACAATCAGCAACAATATGAGACCATAGCCGTATGGCTCGGCAAGTATAACAGTCACAATTAAAAGTTACATGATCACTGGAATTTGAAGCATCCTTTTTCTCACCCTTCTCCTCCTACCCTCCTCCATCCTCCTCTTCCTCTGCCTCCTCCTCCTCCTGTGTTAGTTATTTCTACCAAAGTACCCCGCAGTTGGTTATACAGAAGGCAATTGCTGTTTAATCACCTAATTGCATATTATAATGACAGACGGGACAGTCTTGGTGTTCACGTGTGTCTCCTACTTGCCCTAGTTTAGCTGGCAGTAGACGTTCCAATTTATAACATCGTTAGTTCCGTATAGTTCGACTATAATTACTAGGGTGTCTTTTTAGAACTACAGATAGAAATAAATGTAATTCTTCGCCGTTGAATAATTCATCGCGTATAGATAGGTAGTTTTCTCATTCATTGACTGTTATAGCATCCATGTAGTGTATTTGTAGACATTTAATATAGCGCCTGTATCTATACCTCACGTTAGTTAGCCGAAGTGGTGTTAAAAGTTCATTAATTTACGAATTATGTATGCATAGCTTCTCTATTAGTCATGTAGCATGCATCTATTTAAAACTTTGTATTTTATTAAATATGTATGAATTATTTATTATTAACCAATGATTGAAGCTGACTATCGTGAGTGATATCCGATAAATTCATTAGAAAATGAGCAGGTCAAGGCCATACGCTCGCTATAAAAAACGTGTATTTGTAGAAGTTACTTACTTATTCACATTTACATTATCATAAACCCCTGCTTCTCAGTGCTTGAAGACTTAGATCGAGAGAACCAGCTGATGTACCAGGTAAAGACTAGATATTGTTTTCTTCGAATTGAGGTCGATAGGTCAGATACAGAAACGACCTCATGCCTAATTTAAAGGAAATAAAATATAAAAATGGTTAATAAGACTCAAGAAAGCTAAAGACTATTTACCTCATATTTTGATTTGAAAATCATTCTCCTGCATAAGTTTTGCAACTTTATCTTCTTCAGCAACATTTTAGGCAGCAATCTAATATACGCTGACTGGGATAAATAGCTACCACGTTTTGTTAGCTACTGCTTTTATATTTATACAGGCATAAACATCTCAGATACAAACACTCAAAACGATAAGGAAGACTCTACTGCTACGAAATCAAAAGGCTCAGGTGAGGTTGCTACGTATTGCGGCATGATAGCTGACGGATTAGACCGCTCAGCTTATAACGCGGAGAGTACGTGTTCGAGCCTCCCTTGTGTATAGGAGCCTTCAGCAAGTTCTTCACTCACAGTTGCTCAGCGCCGTCGACTGATGCTTAGTTATTAGGCTTAATAAATGCAGAAATAAATATTGGTGACAGTTTTCTTCATCATCATCATCGTCATCATCAACAACAACTACTGCTATTACTCCTTTATCCCGAATTTCATGTGTCACATTCTATAACTTATACATAAATGACCTTGATACAAGTACTGTGAGTCCCGCTTAACTAGTTTGGCAAATTAAGCGGATTACATAAAATACAACAGAAACTATTGACAGGATTCGCTATACTTGAAAGGCACCTTTGCGTATGAGATTTCATAAAAGACGTTATGCAAATTTTTAGAGCAGATAAATGTCTCATACATAAATATATATACAGTGTATGTATATATATATATGCGTCATTGTTATTATTATAAATATGAACATTGCAGATTTCCTTAAAAGTACAGATGATGGAGTCCTTGTTCGGTCTCTGGAGTCGAGTTCTGAGTCGACACGAAGCAGTTTCTTCAACTGGATATTTTCAAGTTCCACTTCAGGTTAACATAAATACACGCGTTTATTCACCAAACACGTAGAAATGCAGAGCCAGAAAATTGATTAGACATTAAAATAGGAGCCTACAGACAGCTGCAAAATTGTCAAACATAGCACGATCAATTCCATGTTGCAACAAAAACGTATCAATACTATAGTCATGACAAATTAGTAAAAATTCAGCATTGCAGAAGAAAGTCATTCACAACAATCAGTTATAATGCTGATATTATAGCTTCCATTTAGTAATGGACAAAAAAAAGTTTAATTTAGGCAGATGAAGTATATGAATAAAAAGCATATGGCCAGAATAGTATTGAACGTTTATAACATTTTCAGATTCCCATTTGCACAAGTTGAATATCTTTTTATATATAATTATTATTGCAACAAATATTCAACTGATGCAATTGAACTGTCGATTAGTTTTTAGCCTTTGAAGACTTTCACAGTTTGATAGCAGTGAGCAATATTTACTGTCGGGAGCGAAGTGTATTTGGAAATAATTCAGTGAAACATATTCTGAATCAGTTTGGCGGAGTTTCTTCCCTTTCCCCTACAATCTTCACACACTGATGAAGATTGTAAAGAGATAGCAGATTCAGTTCGCAAAGATATGAGAGTTGATGAGCTGTTAAGTCTGGATTCAGACCGCATGAACACTAGTGCATGAAAGGCGATGCATTTTCACATAAACATTTACATCCCCTGTGTCGTGCATAAAAGCCATGACTTAGTACATCCATTAATCTTGCTGAAACATTTCCTCGAACAATATGCATGCAAATAATTGCGTCAGCTGTTGTTTACTCACTAATTAAAATTTACGTTTAGATGGCGACATTTCTGAGACGGAATCTTATAGCGAGAAGAGAAACCATCGAAATTCAGAGTCTGAAGGTGAAGATTATTTTTGACAAACACTTTGCGATAATAATGACATGTATGGCTGATGGGCTGAGGGAAGCATAAGGTCAGATCAGGGAAATTTAAAGTCTGAAAACGTCTCTCTTTCTCTCTGTCTCTGTCTCTGTCTCTCTCTCTCTGTCTCTCTGTCTCTCTCTCTCTCTCTCCAATACAGACACATTTTCTTCTAGATTGTCTTGGGCCAGCAGGGAGCTACTTAAAGATATATTTTGGAAGGCGTTAAATAAAATGTCTAGGCATACCATCTTACGTATGTTTGTATGACAGTTTGATGCAGCTATCAGCAAAATTGGTGTAATTCTTGATAAAAGACTCTGTGTTTGGATAGTTTACAGAGTTTAGATTTTTGTTTTGAATCCATGCTCCAGGATAAATTTTCACGTGCAAGAGAAGGGAACGTCCACTGCTGAGCTGTTGTGTCAGTTTGTGGCATTCTTCTTAATAGTTCTTGAGTGCCCAGTTACATATTTATTCCTATAAATTATAGTCGACTTTCGAAGATCTGAGTCGAGTTCTGCGCTCCCAGAAACAACCTCGTTGTTATCAAGAAGTGTTCCAACACGGAGGAGTTTTCTCGAGCGGGGACTTCAACTTTTTGCCAGCTCAAGTTCAGGTTAATAGAAATTCTGAGGCTTTTGCAATAGAATTTCTGAGATGAAGGTACTAGCTTCCGAGTCCCAACTAGACGGGTAAAACGGATAATGAGTTGGCTGTAATCATGTTCCCTGGTTTAACCTTGAAGGGAACATCAATTGATACACCTCGGGTATTATGATACAGGCGCAACAATGGCCTTCGTAAAGGATTAGACTTCTCAGAAATTCTGCATCTGCAGTAGATTTCACATTATACTTGCCGCAGACTGTTGCTACAAAGTCAATGCATCTATAGCTGTTAGACCACGGTGGTTCAGTTGATAGCTTGGTCTGTAGGCATAATCCAAGGATTTCATGTTCGAACTTGTAGAGCAGCACCTGTGTAACGACTCTGGACGAGTTGTTCTCGTATATTTTTCTCTGTCATCAAGCAGCATAGTTTGGTACTGGCATAAGCTGGGAAATAAACGGCAATGCGCTGGTCCCGTGTCCAGGACCTTGAGACTCGTCCATCGTTGGCTAAAGGGCCGAAGAACGGGAAATGAGCGCCTCCCCTATGTTCCATTGAGACCGGACAGCGTTATTCTTTGCTTAGCCTGCATGTCTTGTTGGATTTGTTCATCTGTCTCTGTAATATAAGATCGCAGGAGCTTCTCGTTAACTGAACCTACCTTTTATTAAGCATGCTACCCTTTTTCTGCTAGACACTTGTTGGTTCCGCTTAAAGCTGATAGCGCTTCGTTTTCTAACGCTCTAAAGAAATATCGTTCTTCCTCTGACTGAAAGCCATAAGCGCTTATTAGAGGTTCCCAGGAAGCGATGAATGAATTTTTGACTATATTGTGCAAACACTATTCTTCTATTGCAAGTTACTCAATTTTAATAGTATTACGTTGACTTATTGTAGATGGCAATCTAAACAACCACGATCCACTCTGGATTCATACAATAAAGACGAAATCATCAGAGGATGACACCCATCCAATCTGTGGCATAACGATATTATACAATGAACTGTATGTCGTCAGTGACAAAAGCTCAACTATTCAAGTATACGACACCACAGCGTTCACACTAGTTCGTGAGCTTCGCATCGCTAGGTTGATCGATCCTGGCGACATAGCATCATGCGCTAATAATTCCTGTATCTACGTAATCGATTGGAAGTCTCATGATCAGTCAAATGAGATCTTGAAAGTTGATGCTAAGGGAGTGGTGATAAAGAAGTGGAGAACACCAGATGATTACAGTTGGCTTTCGGTAACGCATGAATCCCATGTTGTTGTGACGTTGCACGAGAAAAATGCGATTAACGAATACGAACCAAATGGACGTTTGATTCGTTCAATAAAGCTTTCTCCAAACGTGGATCATCTTTGGCACGCGATAAAGCTGACCAATGGCGATTTTATGATTAGTCACGGTCTCAGGGACTTGCACAGAGTTTGTCGGGTAGATGTCAACGGTACTGTTACGAATTCCTTTGGTGAAAACTCGGATGCCCGACGCTTGAGGAGTGCAGTGTATCTTGCGGAAGACTCGCGTGGTTCCATATTGGTTGTCGATCAGAGCAGAGGAAGGGTCGTGCAGTTGGATTCGAATTTGGAATTCCAGAAACAACTTCTTACAACGAAGCACAAGTTGTTCAGTCCCATCAGAATTCATCTGGATGCGTCAAGTGGTCGGTTGTTTGTGGCTGACCGCAAATGCCTCATTTCGATATTCCACTTCGAGTAAAATTATCTAAGAAAATAGATAGATAGACAGATAGACAGACAGACAGGCAGACAGACAGACAGAAAGACAGATAGATAGTAGTAACAGTAGTAGTAGTAGAAGTAGTAGTAATAGTAGTAGTAATAATAAAAAAATTATACTACTACTACTACTACTACTACTACTACTACTACTACTGCTGCTATTATTACTTCTACTAGGGTTATCTAGGCCTATACCTGTTTAGCCCACCAACCGGGGACCTAGTCCTGACCACGGAAATCGGGGAAATCCAAAACGTTTTTATTTCTGATGATAAAGTCAATATTTTTACATATTTGGCATGCTTGTGATATGGAGATCGCGATCGCGTGAAGCTTTTAGCAAATTTCGAAATATTAAGGGATGTGATCCTAGAACTAGAAATCAGGGTCATATGTAAAACCCAACTACAGTCATAGTAGGGAGGTTATAGTAAACGGAGAACTAGACCTAAAGGCGGGTATCTGGGATGTTGCACTACTAACTGGATTTAACAATGATAATGGTGATGATGATTATGATGATGAAAATGACGATGATGATGATGATTGGTGATGATATTTATAATAAAATGGCTGTTGTCATGATGTGATATACTTTAGATATCTCATATACATGTCTTCGTGAATTTCGCCTTTGTAAAACATATTTAAAAATATTAAAATAAATGCAGAAATAAATCATGTAATAAATAAATATTTAAATAATAAACAAATAAAGAGTGAATAAATAAATAACCACTTTACGCGGCGCTAACGACACAGTTCTTTAATGCACACAACGCAGAGTAAAGGATGTTTTCGTGGGAAAGAAGGGCCAATAAAAGGAGTGGTCAAATTAGAGCAGAACTCAACCCTACGAGAGTAAATGTATTGGTCTGGTATTTTTAGTACGATCCAAGTTCAGCCAGTGATCTTCAAGAGCACTTGTAGTAAGGTGATTATCACTGACAAGAATCAGTCTTAAATCTCCACATTAATTTTATAACGCCCAAACCGCCGTCCCTGCTGACATCTCCACAGCACACTCTTAATACTTCTGTTTGTATGGAATTTGTCTCGTCTAACAGGTATTTACTGGCTGTCAAACAAAAAAAAATTATCACTACCCACACATACACATACATACACAAATACACACACACATACACACACAGGACAGTTGTGCTCGGAGCCCAATTTTGGGTGACGACTTTTAGAGGCCTGTATCTCTTGTTACGAGTCGGAGTACGTGTTTCAGCGACAACTCAGTTCACACGTTTATTAAGAGACTCGCTTCGAGAGGCCCCAACTCGTAACACACATCATCATAAAACGTCCCATGTATATAGTCTTAAATTCCCTCCAAAACACACCTTCAGACACTCCTTCAGACAGGTGCAGAGGCATGCCATCGAGAGGCCCAAACAACCTATCCTCTTGACCTTTTACCTTTCAACAGACAGATGCATAAGCACGTGAACAGATCCACCTTCCGATCCAACCAACCTTCCCTTATACACTGCCCTCGCAACACTCCGTATATAAATCCCGAGTTCTCGTCCCTTTCCTTAGACCGCATCTCCCTTTAGAGAACCATGAAAATGTGAAGGTTCACAATAAATCCTTCTGTGCGTCAGCCATTATTCACCATTATTCACAGGCGCGGATCTAGATTTTAAAAAATGGTGGAGGCGAGGTGGTTGAGTGTTAAGGCGTCGGTAATTTCACCATGGGTCCAGAAGTTCGATCCCCGGCATGTGTATATATATACACGTGTATATATACATATGTATATATACACGTGTATATATATATATGAGTGAGTGAGTGAATGCGTATACTTAATCATTGAGTGATAGTATACATGTGCTGTTAACATAATAGCACAATAACTGGTGTAATACCTGATTGTGAATGTCATGAACAGCAGGTATTAACACTCCTTTCGTATGAACCAGCAAAATAAGGCAAATTATCGAAACCACACCTTATTATTTTTAAACCTCAGCACGAACCAAAGCAGTCTAGGCACTCATGAATATTTATCATTTGCACTTGAAAACTTTCAAAATATTCGCTAGTTGTCGCCGCGAAAGACGCGGGGTCATCTTGACCAAAGGGCCAAAGGGTTAAACAAGAGCGCTTTCTTGCAGTAAATAAGCGCAGTGTTGGATGGTGGAGTGGTTAAAGCGCTGGGAATGTAAATGCGGGTATTTGGGTGCTCTGAGTGGGAGCGGTTCGATTCCCGGTCTATGCGTTAATATTCTGAGTATTGTATATATCTGGTATTTTTAGTACGATACAAGTTCATCCAATGTAGGTTGATTTCACTGACAAGAATTTTAGTCCTAATTCCAGTGGTAGCTCTGCACGCTCATTTTATAACGCTGTTATCTGTGTGTATATATCTGTGGAGTAGTGAGTGAGTGAGGGGGTGAGGGGTGAGTGGGTGAGAGATGAGGGGGTGAGGGGGTGAGGGGGTAAGGGGGTTAGGGGTTAGGGGGTTAGGGGGTTAGGGGGTGAGAGGATTAGGGGGTTAGGGGGTTAGGGGGTGAGGGGGTGAGGGGGTTAGGGGGTTAGGGGGTGAGGGGGTTAGGGGGTTAGGTGTTAGGGGGTGAGGGGGTTAGGGGGTGAGGGGGTTAGGGGTTAGGGTTAGGTGTACGGTCTGTGGAGAACTGTATTATTTTTTTTCGGGATAAATACTGTTTCTGGTGGTGGACTTGCACTATCTTTTACCATGAAATGTTCAATTTTGGCGCGAAGTTAGTTTTTTTTAGCGTAAAGATACATTGCGCGTTATTCTATATTATAAACATATTTTTGTTAATAATTTATCCTTTGGATTGCCCCTTGCCTAGCTATCAATGGATAGTCAAGCTTGCCTATTTGCATACGTATTTCTTTATCTCACGTTGAGATCGTCAACCACGTGACCGTCAGAAGACCGAGGAAACAAGGTCCTTCGGTTCCCGCTTTGGAAAAGAATGGCATCAGAAACCACAACCGTTTGTAGTGAAACCGGAAATTCTGGCCTAAAACTGGGGACAGTTAAAAATAAGCGAAGTTTTAACCTTAGGTAGGCCTACCCAATTTACATGTCAGAAGTCCGAAATAAATGAAATTTTGAAACGGGGAATTACCCGGTTTCCACGGTTCTCCAGTAGTGGCAGTAGTAGTCATCATCATCATCATGTATGATTAGACAACTGTCGACAAAACATGTCGGAATATTTATTGTATTCGTCTGAAGTTGAATGAGTGAATGATTGAACGAGATAGGGATTTATTGTGTCACGTGACAACGAGTCGGGTTTTTCGGTTCGTTGGGTTTAGTTGAGGGTCGCTTTTAAATGGTGAATATCGTCGTCGTCGTCGTCGTCATCATCATAATCATCATCATCATCACTACTACTACTACTACTACCACTATTACAACTACTACCACTACTACTATGCTAGCCCACGAATCAATCTCTGAAATAAGCCAGGTAGCTTTTGGTGACACGCGCTTGAATTGTGTTAAGCGCTGACCGATTTCAAAACTCTGCCTTAGCAACGTCTAACGTGTTGTCTCCGTCTTTTCCAAAGGGATCGATGATTTCTTCATCTTCAAGACCTCTGACGAAGAATGAGGACATTCGCTCTGATGTATTTGGCTCCAAAGTGACAACCTTCGCTTATTTATGGCAGTCTCTTGGTTCTGTTTTCGTCGTTAGCTGCTGTGTTGCATCTATAAATGCCAGTCAGTTGATGAGCTTCCTGCGCTGCCGCTATGATTCTAGCACTCTCTGTCTCTGCATCTTTCAGTGTCTGTCTGTGTGCCTGTGTGTCTCTGTGTCTCTGTGTTTGTGTGTGTCTGTCTGTGTGTGTGTCTGTCTGTTTTTTCTCTCTCTTCCTGTCGTTTTGTCTCTGCCTCTGTCTGTCTGTGTCTGTCTCTCTCTCATCTCACTACTGGCACTCACTCGCAATCAATACCTCACTCATTCATTTAATTATTAACACATTGATTCACTCAATCACCCACCCACCCACTACACGTTATCTCCCTGCAGTCTACATGTGTATCTTTCTACTCCGTACTTCTGTTTGCCTCCTTTCTTCAAGCTTTTTCTGTCTGTCTGTCTGCCTTTCTATGTGTCCAGGTGTCTGTTTGAGTATATATCTCTCTGTGCTGTCAGAGTGACTCAATTACGTTTTTCTTGCCTTCGTCCAGTCACACTTATTGCCATCTGTTGTGAGTGGCTTCTTATGGTTAT
Organism: Norana najaformis; assembly: GCA_964023275.1. NCBI lineage: Eukaryota > Metazoa > Annelida > Clitellata > Crassiclitellata > Hormogastridae > Norana > Norana najaformis. Next base: position 8,375,615 of record OZ029914.1, on the reverse strand, counting down.
ACAGAGTAAGCCGCACCTTCGCAGTAATTAACAGCTGTGTAACAACGAAACACACCTACTGACGAAAGCGAAATATAGTGGTCATGTTAATGTTATTTTTAAAACAATGAAATCCGGAGTTAGAATCCGACTGGAAATATTCAAGTCTTCACTATCACCAGCTCTCTTATCGATGCTTGAATAAACATTGCGACTTCGGCAATCTGGCAAGCTGCAAACCCGCAACTGCCTCTTATCAAGACAACAGAGGTATATATCGTGCATTAGCCTAACATTCGTAGCGTGTATCGCACGTGCAGACCCTTCAAACGACTACAGCATACAACCTAGAAAGCGTTCTGGAAAGTTGCATGGTACGACACGAACCACGTATCAGGATTAAAAATTCAGGTACAGTGGTACAAAACGGACTAGTTATTAGAGATAGATTAGATTAGGTCCATATTATCAATGGTGAATAAATCAAAGCAGAATAAATAACAATAATAAATGGCAACGAGCATAGTATCATTATTGATGCCAATATTGATCATTAGAAATGGCCATAGGACAGAATAAGTAATAATGGTTAAATAACAATAATGGACGATAACAGGATACTCCTAGTTAGCTACATTGGTAAGCGCGTACGCCAAGGAAGCCTCGGTGCGTGAGGATCCCAGGTTCGCGTCCCGGTCGTGGCTTATTTCTGAGATTTGAATCTCAGGCTAGTACGGTCCGTGCGCGGGGACCTTAAATGGCGTGTAGCGGTGTTGAAGGATCTTACCCGTGCGCGGGTGTAGGCCATATGGTCGCTATAGAAAAACGTGTACAATTTAATTTAATTTAATTTACTAATATTGATGTTGCTAGTACCGTTGTATAAGTTTGAACCTGTCTCGGTTGTCTTAAATAATCGCAGCTGCTGACGGTGAAAAAGATGACAACAATGATGATAATAATTAATTACGATGATTAACTGGATGATGATGTTGTTGTTGATGGTGATCATGACGACGACGATGATAATGATAATTATGGTCCTGATGATAATGATGATTATGATCAAGATTATGGTGATTATGATAAAGATTATGATGATTTTGATAAATACTATGATGACTATGATAAAGATAATGATAATTATGATAAAGATTATGATAAATATGATAAAGATTATGATGATTTTGATAAATACTATGACTATGATAAAGATTATGATAATTATGACAAAGATTATGATAATTACGATAAATATTATGATAATTATGACAAAGATTATTATAATTACGATAAAGATTATGATAATTATGACAAAGATTATGATAATTATGATAAAGATCATGATGATCATGAACATGCCCTCGAAGAGCCCTGGAGAATGATTAAGGAGACGACGTTGTTCCTACAAATGACGCAGATCAGCCAAGTGCTATTGTCTGCAACTGGCAGACACCATAAAGAACCAAACAGCTGAACAAACAGCATTCGTTGCATAAGGCTGTCGTACCCTGCATTCGTCTAAGTGGCTTCCAGTGCAAGAACGGTCAACGAGTTAGCAGTGACATTAAACAGAAGCCGATACAGAGAAGCAGAGGGCGCCAGAGTTGTTTACTAATCCTGGACTAGTTCCATTTACATTTCGCTTCTGCGTCGCACTTGACATACTCAGTGGGCGTACTTCTTACCTGCGTCTTACTTTAGCTGACTGACTGAGCCACAGAACGGTAAGTAAGTTCAGGCAGTGAGTCAGCGACTCAGTAAGGAAGTAAGTCATCTGTCGAATCCGCTGCATTTCCATTTCACTCAGCTTAGACACAACCAACCCTAACAGTTCATTTCCCCTTCTCTCTCTCTGGTCTTCTGGCAACCGGACTTGGTTCTTGACATGGCATTTTTGGACAACCCCACTGATTTGACGCAGCACTTATGAATAAGCTGGTGCCCTGCCTTAGCGTTTAAGTAGCGCTTTAGAAATTCTAAGTTTACGATTACGATTACTGTAAGTTAGTCAGTAACTGGGTCATTTAGCGAGTTAAAGTTAGTCAGTGAGTCAGTAGGCTCACAAATCAGCGATTCACTGAGTCGATGATTCACTCTGACATTGGCCATGAATCAATCAATGAGTCGCTCAATCATCCATCCATCCATCCATCCATCCATCCAACAATGCAAACCAAACCAACCAATTAATCCATTCTAACCGACACACCCACCCAACACCAACTGCCCACCCAATACCCAACCACCCAATAAAGTGTGTCCCATATCACTCTCACAACTGAGACGTCGGGAAGGCGCTCATCTCCTTTTCTAGGCCCTTGAGCCGGCAGTGGATGAATCCCAAGGTCCTGGACATGGGGGCCAGTGCATCACAGGACTTGCTCTTTACTTCCCAGCTTACGCCGGTACCAATTACACTGCATGGTTACACGAAGTCGAACCCGCAACGGCATGATCATTGACCAAACGTGTTACTATAGACCACTGTGCCGCACCCAACCCAATAAACGCCCACCCAAACACCAACTACACCCACCCAATACCCTCCTACCCAATACCCACTCACCTATTACTCGCCCACCCATTATAACCTCCACCCAACAGTATTCCAGCCCACCCAATAGCCACCCAAAACGCCCACCAACCCGAATGACCACCCATATCCTGTCTGTCTGCTTCTTTAAGTAAATAATACTCAGTTTCACATTTAACAAAACTGGAACTGTAATTTGGAATGAAATTCTGACTTTAAGGCGCTGAAAATACCAAGTATGCCAGTGCACGAGGGTCAAACTTGAAGGATATCTGCAAAGGGACATGTGGTTGTCATCACGGTTGCTTTTTTTGTGTATTATTGACTCAACCCTGACAGTTGGCTTTAGTGATGATCGGCCAGTGGCTGTGGTTATCTCTGAAGCCAGATGATGATGAGTTGGTGTCCTTTCGAAGTGGATGTAGGATACTGATGCTGAGGTCGAGTTTCTTGAAGCTAGTTGATGCTGCTGGTGCCAAACGTAAACTCCATCAAGTGCCGCTCTCTGTTTTCCCTTTAACTCGCTTTCCTTTAAACTACGCCGCCTTCGCGCAAGCTCCCTCTATTTATCTGTCTGTGTGTCTGTCTGTTTGTATGTATATGTCTGTCTTTCTCTTGTCTCACTGTCAGTCTGTGTCTTTGTGTCTGTCTGTGTGTCTGTGTGTCTATCTATCTATCTATCTGTCTGTCTATTTATCTATCTATCTATCTGTCTTTCTGTCTGTCTATCTATCTATAAATCTGTCTTAGTCTGTCTGTCTGTTTATATGTCTATCTTTGTCAGTTATCTGACTGTCTGCCTGTGTTTGTCTGTGTCTGTCTGTGTCTGTCTGTGTATCTGTGCGTCTTTCTCTCTGTTTCCCTCTCGCCGGTTTGAAGATTTTCTGGTTGTTCGTTAGTCTGAATCTTCCTTTGTTCAATGTTTTTTATTTTGCCTGTCTTTCATTTTTCTTCTTTTTTCTTCCTTGTCTTCTGTTATCGGTCGTGACTCTTTGATCGCTTGCGTTATCTGAAGCGTTCTCTTGTTTTAAGACCTTCTTAAAGTAGAATCTCAATCGCCTATTGACATTTAGATTCACCTGAGCAGTTATCATGCATTTGCTTACTGTACTCTTTATGCCGATGTTTAAGAAGTGTCCTACATCTGGACCTCAGTTTACTTCTGAAAGATCAAATGTGTCGGTGTATCCCGTTTTGTTTATTTATTTTAGTTATTTAAAGCACTTAAAACGCGCGCAATGTCAGTACACCTGAATATGAGGTTTATTATTTATCTGAGATTTATATATATATTTATTTATTTATTTATTTATTTATTAATACTTATAACGCGTGCAATGTCAGTACACCTGAATCTGAGATTTATTTTTTTATCTGAGGTTTATTTATTTGTTGCACTTATTTTGGGGCTAAAACTAAGTAAATCGGAATCCGAGGCGCAAGACAAGTGTGCCCCAACAACTTATCCAGGGTGAGTCCGCTCAGCAGGTTCGACCCTCCATCGTTGGATTACATCCTCAGCGCGCTACCGAATAGACTACCACACCGCAGATACTAATCCACTGACTGACTCAGTCAGTGGGTCAGTCAGTAAATCAGTCCACCATTCGCACCAGTTTGACGTGTTTTTGTGTTTATTCAAAGCGAAACGGAAGAGGTTACTAGGAGAGTGAGGTCAGGTCAAAAACGAGGCCCGACGCCATTGCACGGAAGAGCCATAAATATTCCTCCCTTCAGTCTCTCCTTCTGATCTAAGCATCAGGTGAGTTCGTTCGCAAGTTATTCGGATTGGATTGCAAATGCGATTGACCTCAATGCCTCAATGGTTGCACTTGTTGCTATCATTCAAATAGACCGACTTCAGGACTACTGTTGTTGTTGCTTAGATGAGGCGCAATTCGGTGGCGGATGATGCAACTGCGCAGTTGTCAGGTGCACAACAGTCAGCTGCATTTGACGCCTAGGGGCTGAAATCTTTATAGACTTCGACTGCAGCGTGCTTACCTTCAGCACCTTCTTTATCATTGCTGTGATCTTACACCACATTGCATCGACACTGAAATTACAATCATCATCGTCGTCGTTATCATCATCGTCGTCGTTGTCGTCGTCGTCGTTGTCATCATCGTTATCATCATCATAATTATCAGCATCGTCATCAAACATTAGTATCATCATCACCTCCTCCTCCTTCATCATCATCTTCTTCTTCATTAACATCATCATCATTATCATCATCATCATCATCAAACCTTGTCCTTATCATCTTGACCTCAACCGCCTCCACTCCCATCTCCACCACTACTACCATCTCCACCGCTACTACCACCACCACCACCACCACCACCACCACTTCCATCCCCACTACTGCTACCATCAAGCCTGCAATAAAAAGTAGGACCTACGCACGTAGTTAAAAATCATGAACAGAACTCTTGCTACGGCTGACAGAAGCTGTACACAGATGTTCTTGGGAATACGAAGCAAATGAACTGCGCAGTAGAAACGTGGAATAAAAAGTTACTATGGCACTTCCTTAAAAACTTCCGTGGATTTCTTCGGCTTCCTTGTTGTGCAGCGCTATATGAATTGTATATCTGCCTGAACATTTAAATAGCGCCCTTAAGTTACCTTACAGATCTAAACCGATGCGTTCAATGGCGGATTCATGAATCCAGCAAGGGGGTACATGGTAAGCACGGATCGCAAGCCTGTATGGGTACTGGGGTTATGCCCCAGTGGTGTCTAGGAGCAGAGACCCTCGTCAGGGGTCAGAGGAAAGCCCTCTGAAGCTGAGCTTACAAATAAGTAATTCGAAATATTTTCCTTGAATTGTTTTGAGTTTTCATGTTGTTTTCTAGTCCAGATTTTACAGCTTTATACACTATGCACTGCTTACCCTGACACAAGCTGACAATGTTATTTTGTACTCAACTGCAGTACTAAGAGAAGTTCCATAGTCACTTAATTCGGCTATCTGGAGTTAGGAGCTTTACTTTGCATTACAACACTGGACTCTGAAATAATTAATGTCTTACAGTGAAACAGTCTTAGCCTCGCATATGAGGGCGGGGTGTCCAGTCCTTTTCCTTGCCGTCTGGTCTTCTCACCCATAGTGTACAGTCAGTGTACACATTTTTGCCTTATAACTGAGTTTGCAAGGTAGCGCAAGTGAAACAGTAATCTCGAAAACATCCTTCTGCCATGACACGAATTAATTCTGAACCTCCATCCTCTAGCTTGACAGCTCAACACGCTAACCACTCGATCATCGCGCCTATTTGACAATTAAGACTGTCATAATCGAAAGCGTTAATTATAATTATCGAAGCAGTCCATTAAGCAGGCCGTCATATTATTATTAGAGCTATTATTGTTATTACATAAGAATCCATAATTAGACACCTTTAATATGGTTTTGATGGTCGCAACAAATTCCACAATCGCGTTTAAACTCCGCCACTGCCTTGTTTGGGAGTAGTGCCAGTCCCAAGCCTGGATAAAGGAGGAGGGCGACGTCAACGGCCTTTATTGCCATACGATGTGGTTAAACACTGGAACTACTACTAATCACCAACACATTGTCCATCGCCCTACGCTCGTGGAACTACGT
>OZ029914.1:8184487-8364487 GCA_964023275.1 Norana najaformis | reverse complement strand
CCACACATAATACATATATAATACATACATACATGCATTCATATACACATTCATACATACATATATAATACATACATACATATATATAATACATACATACATACATCCACACTTTCATGCATACATACATATATAATACATACATACATACATACATACATACAAACAAACATACATACATACATACAAACAAACATACATACATACATACAAACATACATACATACATACATGAATGCATGCATGCATACATGAATGCAAGCATGCATGCATGCCTGCATACATACATACATACATACATACATACACAAATACATATGTAATACATGCATACATATATGCAACAATACACTTGTACATACATACATACATACATATACATATATTCATACATACATACCTATATACATGCATGCATGTACACATACATATATATATATGCATATATACATACATACATACATGCATACATACATACATACCTAAATACATACATGCATATATACACACATATATGCATACATACATGCATACATACATACATACATGCATGCATACATACATACATACATACATACTGCATGCGTACTGCGAGTATCTGTTGTAACCAGACATAACTTGAGATGATTGAGCCGTATTAAGCACTTCATAGAATCACTTATAAGTGCCACGCAATGGAAAGTTCATTCGTGTACTTCAGCGAACCATGGCTGGTACTTAGAAGCGTCCGTACTCTTAGGATACGCGTACTTAATCGTGTACTTGTTGGGCCGTGCCTGCCTGAACCGGGTCACTAGTTCTTTGGCTCGTAGAAACCTGTACCAACTGCGTAGAACGTTGTGGTTTATGGCAGGGGGGGGGCAAGAGGGCAGTAGGAAGGGTTGGGTGGGATTGGTCGTTTCCTGGGGACATTAAGGGGCTATCAGAAAAAGGCTGACCCCTACCCAGGAGGGATTAATTCCAATCGGAAGGAGAGAAAGAGAGACAGAGAGAGAGAGACAGAGAGAGGAATGGAGAGAGAGGGAGACAGACAGACAGACACACAGACAGACAGAGACAGACACACACAGACAGAGAGAAGGGTGGAGTAAAGATGGAAGACAGTTGGGAATGGGTTATACATGAGGACATTCAGGGGTTATCTCGGATATAATTAAAAGTAGCCTTATCTTTCTCTCTGTATCTCTAGAAGTTCGTGTCTTTGTCTTCCTCGGCTTTTGTCTTTGTATGTGTGGTCGTCTCTGTCTCCGTCTGCAGTCTCTGTCTCTATCTATTTTAGAGTTGATTAACTTGAGTTCATACTTGGTGCTTGAGTCCCGCAAGTGGGTTCTGGGCAGGATAAGAAACAGCTGATAAGGTGCAATTAAGCAGGTCAGAGGTCATCGTGTCAGACTTTCTAATGGCCGAATGGACGTTGGGAAGAAATGGAGAGGGTTAAGCAGAGAGGGCAAGCAGATGAAAAGAACCACGAGCTAAGACTTGAATTCAGTCAACTAATGAAAGTGAGTAAGTAAAGTATCCCATATCCCAAAAGTGAGACGTAGGGGAGGTACTCATTTCCTTTTCGTTAGGCCCTTGAGCTGGCAGTGGACGAGTCCCCAGGTCCCGAACACGGGGCCAGTGCATCGAAGAACCTGCCGTTTACTTCCCAGCTTACGCCAGTACCAAATAATACAGCTGGTGACAGAGGCACGGTGTGTGCAAACAACTTGCCCAGGGTTTTTACACGGATTCGAACCCGCAACCGCATGATCATTGACCAAACGCGTTACCGATAGACCACCGTGCCGCACTAACGAGACCCGATAAAAATAAACTGCGTTGTGACAGGGAAAGGAAAGCGGAAGTAGTTTGACAGAAAAGATCAGGGAAATAGAGAGGGATAGATAAACAGGATAGGATGATGATAAAAGTATTCTTATTACTTCGACGTCTGACCTCCTAGATTCCCCCAGGCGGGTTACCCAAGCATCGTGTGGGTCCACCCATTTCAAGGGGTTTATAATCAGGATGCGATTGAGAACAAGCAGACACCGAAAGTTGGCATGTCGGGAGCTATAATGACCGATATGGCGGAGAGAAAATGACAAACGAAGACAAGTCTAGGAATGGACTGAGATGTTGAAAAACAAAAGGAAATTGATGGACGAGATGGAAGAATGGTAAGGTAAAGTAAAAGATTCGAATTGGCTACTGTACGTAGTTAGATGGACGGACGGATGGACGTACGTCGGATGGATAGATGGATCAATGGGTGGGTGGATCTACAAATAAAGTTCAAACCGGAAACTGTGATGATGACATCGTGGATATTGATACTACTACTACCACTACTGCTTCTGCTGCTGCTGCTGCTATTACTACTAATCGTTATCGTAATTCCGAAATTTCTACAGCGCCCAACGAAAGCCACTTCACGGCGACCAGCCTATTCACAGGCGCTCAGTCAAAACAAAATCGATAGGCAAAAGGGTTCGGTTCCAGGTCAAGTTCCAAAAGTCAGACGGAGAGACAGCGTGGCAGCTATGGGTGGTGGTGTTTGGAGTTGGAGAAGACAGAAAGAGATAAGAGGAAGAAGGGTTGTCAGGATAGGATCTGTGAAAGAGGAATGTTTTCAGCTTTGAGTGAAAGGCCGATGCAGAAATTGCAAGCGTTTGAGCATCGATGAGTTTGCATGATGGATCAGAAAACTGTCGCAGTTCTGGGGGAGTTTATTCCAGAGTGGTGGGCTACTACTATTACTACTAATACTGCTACCACCAACACCACCACCACCAACAACAATAATACTAATAGCATTAAGACTATATAGCGCCATAGCACAGCCTAGGCCGACAAAAGGGCGCTGTACATGAATACTTCTAGGGTTCTTTAGAGTGATCGCTGATTGCAGCTGAAATGGCAACCTGGGAATGACTCAGAAACCCCGAGTGTTTACAGGAAATGAGGTCACAGTTTAAAGCCCTGGTTTAAAGCACGTGCTGCTTCAAAGCCAAGGCCACCGGGTGCACAGTGCAAGTGCGCATGCGTGGACAATTAATGACAGGTGCCAGTAATCCAGCTAATGAATAACGATGCACGTGTATCTGTGCTTGTATCCATACCTTTGCTCGTTTGCCTGTGTATATGTATGTGTGTATGCTATGTGGCTTTAAGCATATGCTTGGTTGTACATCTTACCTACGTGTAGCCTTATACATAACACGTGTCTCTTTGTTCCTCTTTCCGTTTTTTGTTCCTATGTTTATCCGTGCATGTGGTGATATCTGTGTATATGTGTATGGTTGTGTCTATGCATAATTATGCATTTAATTGAATTGCGTCTTATTTGCAAATTCAACAAATTTTCATAAATTTGTAACATAATATTCCGCAAATTACAAAAGGTATTTAGAGGTAATTGTATGCGAAAATGTGTCTAAAAATATATGTTAATGCTGTCTAGAGCAAAAAGTCAACGAAGGCCTACCTTATGGGTTAATCAGTGAACTTACTATGAAAAAATATGCTGTGTTCATGATGTGAATACATCTCTAAAAAATGCTGAATATGAAATAGTTGTTAGTTGAACCTACTATGAAAAAATAAGTTGTGTTCATGATGTGAATACATCTATCTAAATTGCAGAATATGAAATAATTGCTGGTTGAACCTACTACGAATAAAAAAGCTGTGTTTATGATGTGAATATATCTCTAAAAATGCTGAATATGAAATAGTTGTTAGTTGAACCTACTACGAAAAAATATGCTGTGTTCATGATGTGAATACATCTCTAAAAAATGCTGAATATGAAATAGTTGTTAGTTGAACCTACTACGAAAAAATATGCTGTGTTCATGATGTGAATACATCTCTAAAAAATGCTGAATATGAAATAGTTGTTAGTTGAACCTAATACGAAAAAATAAGCTGTGTTCATGATGTGAATACGTCTCTAAAAAATGCTGAATATGAAATAGTTGTTAGTTGAACCTAATACGAAAGAATAAGCTGTGTTCATGATGTGAATACATCTCTAAAAAATGCTGAATATGAAATAATTGTTAGTTGAACCTACTACGAAAAAATAAGTTGTGTTCATGATGTGAATACATCTATCTAAATTGCAGAATATGAAATAATTGCTGGTTGAACCTACTACGAATAAAAAGCTGTGTTTATGATGTGAATATATCTCTAAAAATGCTGAATATGAAATAGTTGTTGGTTGAACCTACTACGAAAAAGCAGTGTTCATGATGTGAATACATCTCTAAAAATGCAGAATATGAAATAGTTGTTGGTTGTACCTATTACGGAAAAATAAGCTGTGTTCATGATGTGAATACATCTCTAAAAAGCTGACTATGAAATAGTTGTCAGTTGAACCTACTACGAAAAAGTAAGCTGTGTTCATGATGTGAATACATCTATAAAATTGCAGAATATGAAATAGTTGTTAGTTGAACCTACTACGAAAAAATAAGCTGTGTTCATGATGTGAATACATCTATCTAAAATGCAGAATATGAAATAATTGTTGGTTGAACCTACTACGAAAAATAAGCTGTGTTTATGATGTGAATACATCTCTCAAAAATGCAGAAGGCAGTTGGCTGCGTGGATTTGTGTTTGGAGAGGCTAAGTCGCCGGTGGCTAATTGGTGTCGGTGGTTTATAGCTCAAATGTGGAGCAGAAAATGAATTCCAGCGCAAAGCTCCATCACTAGCAGCAGTCCACTAGATTCCTGCATCAGCCTCCAGTTAAGCTGGAGGAAACTATGGTCTGCTTGTATAGAAACTACCATTACGCATTAGTCAGGTTAAGAGGAGCATAAGAAAGGATACAGAAACAGAGACACAGGCACACATACAAGTAACCAGACGTACAAAGAGACAAGCGTACAGATAAACACAGAGATACATATATACGTAAAGAATAGCAGATAAAGAGGCATTTAAACAGACATACAGATAAACAGATAGACAGACAAATAGATAAACAAACATAGAGAGACAGATAAACAAACATATAAAGAGATATAGAAGCAGGCACACGTATGAGCAGAGAGATGGATAGAGACATAGAGACAGCAGGATAGAGATATAGCCTAAGACATATACAGGTAGATGGAAGGATAGACAGATAGACAGCAAAACAGACACAGATAAACAGATATTTAGACAGATACAAAGAAATATAGACAGATAGATATACAGACAGACAGACAGAAAAACAGACAGACAGATAAATAGATAGATAGACAGACAGACAGGTAGACTGACGCAGACACACAGACACATATCGTAAGAAAGAGACCTTCACTTGGATGAAGCTGCTACTAAACTTCGGAACAGATGACGAACATAACGAAAATTTGAGGAGGATTACAACTTGGAATTAATCCAAAGCAAAACAGAACCAAAAGACCGACACACAGGGACACGAACACATACAAACAGACTAACACACAGATACAACAAAAACAAGAGAGAATGTATGCGTAAAATTAAACATATAAACAGGTACATAACCAGACACACAGAAAGATAAGCAGACAATCTAACACAGAGATAAACAGAAGCAGGCGAACAGACAAGGAAACATACAGAGAGACATAGAAGCAGGCACACGTATGAGCAGAGAGACGGACAGAGACATAAATACAGCAGGATGGAGACATAGCCTAAACGAAAAATGAACTTTTGACTGGTTAAATATAAGCAAAATAGGATCAGTTGTTGACTTGTTGATGTGCTCAAACACATTATCTGCTGTAACAATTAAAATATAGATCCATTCATCAAACTGGTTATATCAGCCGCCGGCATAAATTAAACAGGTGCATCAATTTAACACACCCATACATATATATAGATTTAAATTCACTTATATATATATATATATGCGAATAGTAAGCTACATGTACATATATATTATACAGCTTAAATTGAGCTGTCCAGTTTTGAGCGGCTCATGAAAGAACCGCCGTATACAGTCGACACACTCATGAGTAGAATAATGTCCATAGTAAATGAACATTTAGGACAATATGTATGTACACGAAGCTAAACATTTGTATTTCGCCGCAGAGACATATCCAAATCACTAATTATGTTAAAGTTCATTGAGAACAACAAGTTCACATGTAAGCAAGTAATTGTCAAAAAGTGACCACTGACGGTCTCTCGCATACACGTAGAACCAAATCAACGGCGTTCCCTCTAGATTTGACAGATGACATCATATTCAGAGTATTCAGATAATGTGTTTGAGCCAGTCGCAATCGTAATCTCAAGATTTCTACATCCCCAACGAAAGCTAAGTCGCTGGAACCAGCTTATTAACAGGTACTCAGTCAAAACAAAATCGATAGGAAAAGGGTTCGGTTTCAGGTCAAGAGGTAAGAGTCAGACTATTCGACAGAGACAAGTGTGTTTCTGTATGGAACTACATTTAACGTTTTCTTTGCAAATACGTATCGTATATAAGTTAAGTAAGCAGGTAAGTAATTAATTAAGCAAGTAAGTTAGTAAGTAAGTAAGTAAGCAAGTAAGCAAGTATGTAATGCATTTGTTAACACTTCATATGTCCATCGACTGAGCGAGGAATCGTAGGCGTGGGTGGGTCACAGCGGTCGGACAACAAGAGCAGGTCGGTACAAATAGGTCTTCAGCCGCTTTGCGAATATGTCTAGCGAGATATTGTTGTGAGTAATGTAAATAGGGAAACTATTTCTGGTGGCTGGTGCAGAATTGCTGAATCCTCGTCGGGAGAATTCAGACCGATATTCTCTGATGCCAGAAAAAGACAAACGTTTTTTGTAGCTGATCTGAGAGGTCTGGATGACGGGTAACGCGGTAAGTAAGACAACAGGTAGGCAGTTAGTCATTCTTACGTGTAAGGAGAGCTATCTTCTAAGTAATTCTGGACTGTACAAGAATATACCACACGATAGACTAGAATAGATAAGGCAGGGTTAGATATGATTAGCTAACGACAGTCGAACATCACCTAACAGCAGTAGTCTATAATGTAAGATCATGTTCGGCTCATAATTCATAACAACCGTCGACGCCAATGCCTTGTTCTGAGTTTGGCGCGACAGGTGACAGGCCACCTGTTGGTTTCGATTACTTAAGCCGGTGAATTGGCCAATCTGTGGATAAGCCATTGCAATGGATGCAGTGTTTGAACCCGTCAGTCATTGATTAGCTGGTTGAAGTCCTGGAAGAATAATCCTGCTAACGTGCTACGAAACCTCGATTTATAAATCAATCAATCAATCATTCAGTCAATCAAAGAATCAATCAAGAAATCATTAAATATATCAGTAAATAGGTCAATCAACAAATATTTGTTTATTCTATGTTAAACTTGTATTTCTGTCAGTTTTTGTAATAAAAAACGAAGAGGAAAATCGAACCAATTGATGAAACGGTAAATCAGTAAATCAGTCAATCAGAAAATCAACCAGCAAGCCAGCCAACAAGCCAGTCAGTCAGTCAGTCAGCTGATTATATTGTCTTATTGTTTCGCCATTCCCAAACATCGCTGACTCTTATAGATGATCCAGTTTCACTTCAGTTCCTAGACAGGTTCCTATTATGTTTCATGGTCTTTCTCAACTAAGACATCTTTATTGCTCGCTGCATAAGAATAGAAAAGACCCCTGGATCAGATTCTTTTGAACAAGTGAGTCAACGTGAAGCATTAATGAGGCTGGTTTTAGCTTAATCTGTCTAACATCTTGGGTTGAGCTGTAACCTGAGTCACAATAAAAAAGTTACTGATTGAATACACTAATTTCGTTGGAACTATGAGAAAAGAGGGGCATATGGTTTAACGACTAGGCCTACATTTCACGTATTTAAGTCACCACGCGTTGACCTATGAGTCAAGTAGGCTTTCTTCGCAGCATTCGTTCATATCTTACTCTATTTGCATTCTTAAAATAACTATCCAGAATGCCAAATGAAAACAAAGCACGATCATTGGTCCTTTTCCTCCAGGCACTTTTATCGGACTTAAGTGAGAGTTTGCTTAATTGATTGTAGGGCACAATGATAACCATTTATTACCAGACAGTTTAAGTTTCTGGATGTTAAAGCCACATTAGTTGTTTATGCATTCCAGACACTTCTTTTAAAAGTGTAACTCCGACAGCAGACACGTTTGTATCAGCAATAGTCTGGTGTCTCTGGAGTCAATCACTTCAGCGACCTTTCAGCTTACGAATAAACACAAGAACAGCAGTTAAGCTACAAGATTACTTAATCTAATGTATTCCGAGGTAGTGGAGTTATCATATGTACTAGGCATCAATTAGATTACCTAATCTAATGTAGGCTGAAGTAGTATCGTTATCATAATGCACTAGGCATCAATCTATGGTAGTAGTTTTTAATAAAGTGATCATAATTTGTCGAAGCCTGGTCGAAAAACGCTAGGTCATGAAAACCAGAAGTCAAGCTCCGGTGGGTAAGTAAGTTGAAAAGGCGAGTCTTCTGTTAACTGTATGCATATGCATTTATGGTACTGGCTATTTATATAGCGCTTTTTTTAAAAACGCAAGAACGCTAACAGTCTCACAAGGACACTATTAATAAGGTTATTGTTATTGGGAGAGGCACAGAACAGAGAAAAATGGCGTCATTGGACATACGAACCTGCCGAGGGGCAGAGAACATAAAGAAGAGAAGATTGTTATTGGGCTTCCTGAATTTCTGATCATTCTGAATTTTAAAGAAAGTACATGGTGGTGAAATGGTAATGCGTTTGGTCAATGATCATGCTGTTGCGGGGTTCGACTCCGTGTAACGACCATGGGCAAGTTGTTTGCGCACACCGTGCCTCTGTCACCAAGCAGAATAATTTGGTATACCGGCATAAGCTGGAAAGTAAAGAGCAAGTCCTGTGATGCACTGACCCCGTATCCAGGACCTTGGGATTCGCCCAATTCCGGCTCAAGGGCCTAAGAAAATGAAATGAGCGCTTTCTCTGCGTCTTACTTGTGGAATATGGGATACTTTATTATATTTGTATATACTCCAGTGGTCCGTGGTCCATTTCTGCCTTTTATCAGGTTCAATTGCATGTAAACAGAGACAAAAACACAGCCTTATTAAGCGGATTTCATTGACTCAGTCGAAGTAACTGCATAGATTGAACTAAAGCCGGCGAGGATTTCCACGACGCATTGAGTCGACCCATTGCATTATTTGGCCGCAACACATCCCGCAGTCAGCATAGGTTGGTCCGTGTAGTTTTGATGTGCGTCGTGTGGATCGCTGGCACACAGCGAAACCGACCGAGAGACATAGAATGAAGAGATGCCAAATACTGCAGTCGGTGCTTCTGTGCCCTGTACTCTGAACATTCCAAGTGATTAGCCGCGTAACAAGACACAGCATCCCTGGAGCTCTTTGGAGGTTTAAGGAGTCTGTGTGGCTAATAGAATCTGGCGCTATATAATGCTGACTTAATGGATTAGTCTGATACATTCTCACGAGAACAGCTACAGATTTAGGGTTTTTATTGAATCAGCTGAACTAATTCAGGTTTGTTTCTATTTACTCGCTTTCTATAGTTTTTTGAGTCAATAAATTATAAAAGAAATGAAACATTCCGTAGCAGACTACGATAGTTAATGAATCGCTCATCAGCAACCGTGATTAGGCGCTCTATAAATGTGAATCCATCTCTGTTTGAATAGCAAAAGAGAATCAATTAGCATTAATTGTATACAGCACAGTTATTCTGAATTTCTTGCAACACAGTGTTTGGCTCACTATGCAACGGATATGTTTGATGCTCTTATAAGTTAATTGCAAATATTAAGTGCACCAATATTGAGTTATGTATGTATGTATGTTTGTATGTATGTATGTATGCATGCACGCATGCATGTATGTATGTATGTATTTGTGTATGTATGTATGAATGTATATATCTATGTACGTATGTATCTAGGTATGCATGTATGTATGTATGTATGTATATATGTTTGTACGTAATTATGTATGAATGTATATATGCATGTATGTATTGTTGGAGTCTTGTTGTATAGGGGTATCAAATGAAGAAGACGACAAGTTGCTCCATAAAAACGTTGCTTCTTCTCACTTTCGTTTTCAACTCTTCAACAATTTCTCGTTCACTTCTAATTTTAGAGCAGAAGCATCCTTAAGAGAGTTTTCCCATCACTCACCAGTCTCTGACACTTCTTCAGACACTCTTTCCAACACTCCTTCCAACACTCCTTCCAACACTCCTTCCAACACTCCCATCTACTGACCGTACTCCTGTCTACAGGTGCATCTCGTAATGTTGCACGTGGCACTCAGCCCACCAAGTAACCTTCACACCAAACGTGCCACCTGCAACAGTATGCATGTATGTGTGTGTATGTATGTATGTATGTACGTATGTATGTATGTATGTAGCATGTATGTATGTGTATGTGTATGTATGTATGTGTATGTACGTATGTATGTATGTACGTATGTATGTATGTATGTGTATATATATATATATATGTACGTATGTATGTATGTAGCATGTATGTATGTATGTGTGTATTTGGCATGTATGTATGTATGTGTGTATGTATGTATGTGTATGTAACTATGTATGTATGTACGTATGTATGTATGTATGTGTATATATGTATATGTACGTATGTATGTATGTATGTGTGTATGTATGTATGTATGCATGTATATATGTATATATTTATGTGTGTATGTATGTATGTATGCACGTACGTACGTATGTGTGTATGTATGTATGTGTGCATGTACGTATGTATGTATGTAGCATGTATGTAGCATGTATGTATGTATGTATGTGTGTTTGTGCAAGTATGTATGTATGTATACTATATATGTATATATATGTATTAATAATGTATGTAGGTGTGTAACATGTATGACGTATGTATGTTTCTATGTATCTTGGTGCATGATATTCATGTGGTTAGGGTGCTGAACTTTCAGCCCAGAGGATGAAGGTTCAAATACCCGCCAGGGCAGAAAACTCGAGATTTCTAAACTACTTGCGCCCCCTAGCTTACTAAAAATGCGTACACTGACCGTACACTCTCTGCGGTAATATCAAGCGGCGTACGAAAGGATTGGCTTTTCCTCATATGCCGAGCCTAAGAAAGTTGAAGATGCTAACACTATACCCACTGCTGCCTCTGTGAGTTAGAATAAGGAACTGCTCTTCCTTTATATATATAATTTTTTGATGCAAAGGCTTAATTAAACTGACTACTGCCGTCTGAACAGTAATTATTTATTTGCATACAATTATTCTCCTGACTGACTGACTGACTGACTGACCTACTGACTGATGACTGACCGACTGACTGACTGACTGGCTTGCTCGCTCGCTCGCTCACACTCACTCACTCACTCACTCACTCACTCACACACTCACTCACACTCACTCACTCACTCACTCACTCTCACTTACTTACTTATTTAAACTTACTTAAACTTGCTTACCATTTCGCCCGTTCGTTCGTTCTTTTGATCAAGTACACACGGTTCTTAGTAAACAAGCTGGATGAATATGATTCCAAACAGATAACGCTAGGGTTCCATACAAAAGCAATACGCGAGACTTAGAACCAGTACAGGATTTTCTAAATGCCTCTAATGCTGTAGTAGTCATATCATCGGATTCTTATCGAGGACACACAACTGTAGCAGCCAGAGCCCTGGCTGGCTCGGCACACATTCACTTAGACTGGAGGCTATGTGCCCTCTGCAGGGTGGGAGTTTTCCGATGGAGGGCGTGGTCCATGTGCGTCTTAAGAAATCCATGCAACAAACAGCAGATGTGTTTGTTTCTCTCTTCAGTTCCTACTAAATCCCGATCCCATGGCTTACAACGTACACAACAACAATAATAATAATATAAATAAATAATATATATATGTAATTTATATATATAAATATATATATACATAACACATACATACATACATACATACATACATGCATACATACATACATACACACACACACACACACACACACACACACACACACACACACACACACACACACACACACACACACACACATATATATATATATATATATATATATATATATATATAAATATATATATATATATATATATATATACCTCCAAGCCTGTCTCTTGGATCTTGAACAGGAACCTTTTTTGATCCTCTTGCCTAACAACTGAGCGCCTGTGAATGAGCTGGTTCCCGAGACTTAGATTTCATTGTAGAAATCTCGAGCTTACGATTACGATTAATAAATAATATTATTAATAACGAGTAATAATAAAAGTAATCTCAACGGCGCTGGAATCTAAACTATCAGCCAATGACGCACCAAAGCCATAACCGATGGCAATTTTTTATGCATAATGCAGACTATGGTGGAAAGATGCAGCGAAGTAATTAGACTGAGGATTGTTTTGCAATACTGTTGGTTTCCATGGGAGTGAAGGCTCGACCCGTTGCTATAGCTACATGTATCTCTGGATGCTACTCTCATTCAATTATATCTCCTTATCCACTTTTCTGTATTTTAATTTGTCTTTAACTGTCTTATGCTGTCTAACTCAATATGTTTCTGGTCCCTGTCTGTCTCTGTCTGTCTGTCTGCCTGTATATGCATGTGTGTGTCTGTGTGTCTGCGTATGTCTGTATGTATGTCTGTGTATCTGTCTGTCTGTCTGTCTCTCTCTCTAGATTTAGATTTTACCATCTCTTTCCACGCGCTTGGAGTTGAATCTGTGTTCAAACAATGCACAGCTGGTCACTTACATGTCGCAGGCTGTGCATATGTGCTCCTCAATCTGCTTTAGCTGCCTCCCTGCATTTGCCAGGACGGCTTAATGCGTATATATTTATGTATGTATCAAAATATTTTATATAGAACCTTTTATGTACCTCACTAAAACGTTGCACGCATGACTACATAACTGATCTAAATAAGCCAGTTTGAAACTGGTTGCTGATCGGAAACATATGCAACAGACAGACAGAGACAGACAGACAGACAGACAGACAATTTGTCAACTATTCAGGCAAACAGACGAAAAGAAAGTGGCATATCAACAAATTCAGACCTACAGACAGACAGACAGACAGATAGACAGACAGACACACAGACAGACACACAGACAGACAAACAGGCAGGCAGGCATGCAGAATAATAAGTAGGGATGCCACTAGGAGTACATCAATATTAAAAGTGACATGTTTTCTGCATCCGTGTTTAAACACAATAATGAGCCTACAGGTACAAAGTGACAGATTTTGTATTCGTCGCATATAATTATACTTAACGCCAGTCATCTGGAATTTTCGACAATAATATTGAAGCGATCGAAAACCGCAGCGTCATGCGAATACTATACAGAAGAGCAGCCGCCTAAAGTGTAAGTGTTTTCTGAAGGCCTCTGGAGGTCATTCGCAAAGGTCACTACTATACGTAACTGTGTTTGATGACCTGGTTTCCGTTTAGGAATGTCTGTTTTGGCCGAATCTAATACAATCCACGTACTTTGCATTCCTTAAACCTATCATTATATTAACTCGTTATTAATAATATTTTTACCAAAGGTAGACAATACAGTATGATCCTCAGCAACAAAAATCTATAGGGATCTATTCATCATTTCAGGAAGATCAAGCCGCATCTTCAGTACCATTATAATTACTATTATTATTATCACTATCGTTATTACACTGGATCACAGGAAAAATTTTTTCGCCTGCTACTTGGCATATGTTATGTGTACTACACTAAATGGAATCTGCTGATTCCAAATCTGAAGTCAGATTTTGTGTAGCACGTCAGGATCTTAAGATATGCAGCATACATGCTAATAATTATGCAAACTCTTTACAGAACTAGTATTTCCTTATAACTGTGTAATTATGCAAAATCAGAGTATTCATAACAAGAAACAAAATGTTATTCTTTTATAACTTGAAATTAAAATATGTTTTAAAATGTAATATAAATATATGTATGTTACTCAGATGAAAGCAAACATTTCGAAATTTTGTTTCTAGCTTAACTCTATACGAGTTCAAAAGTGCTTTAGACACTTGCTCTTGCGCTTGTGAGTGGCCGCTGTTGCCCGCTGCAGAAACCAGCAGTAATCGCCCATCATGTTGGAATTGCAATGGCCCTGATATCTTGCTTCAAAGGTGGAGATGTCTTGATGTACATGCATCCCAAGCGGCAAATTCCAGTGGGTTGAGCTTGGTTCTAAATACAGTATCACGCATTAGTTCGCGGATTTCTGGCCCAATAAAAATTCCAGCCTTCAGCTTACCATCAGTTTTGACGGGTCCAAATTTATCTCTCAGATACTGGAAGCCTTGTCCAGTACGATCCATTGCCACTACGAAATTCCTCATGAGGCCCAGTTTAATGTGAAGTGGTGGTAAGTACACTTTCAATGGATCAACCAATGGTTTGTTTTGCACGTTGTGCCGACCAACAATGTGTTCAGATCTAGGAGGCCACAGTTTCACTTTGTAATGGTTGCTGTCATCACGACTGTTCCACAAGCACAAAAAGCACATATGTTTTGTGTACCCCAGCTGTAGGCCTAGAATAAGTGCTATCACTTTGAGGTTTGCACAGATGTTCCATTTGTGGTCTGAGTAGTTGATCACTTTCAAAATGAGTTTCATTGAATCATATGTCTCTTTGAGGCCTACAGCGTGGGCTATAGGAACATACGGCTTTTCGTTACCATTGTGCACCAACACAGCTTTCAAGCTCGCTTGGCTGGAATCTATGAACAGTCTCCACTGATCAGGAACGTATTCGCAACCTAAATTCAGCATGAGACCGTTCACGTCAGTACAGAAACAGATATCATTTTCCAGTTTGTAATATGTAGCTAATTGTTTGTGACGATAACGGAAGTGTGATGTTGTGGTACCTTTTTGAAGCAAGTTCCACTCCCCTAGTCTGGAGGCTAACAGTTCAGATTTCTCCTTTGACAAAGATAGGTCCCTCACCAGATCATCTAACTCACCTTGCCTTATCAAATGCGGCCTACCCTCTTCCAAATCTTGATCACTGGATTCATAAACAGTAACGTCATCTTCTGTATTACCATCAGAACTGTCCGTTTCATCAGCACCCGCAGCAGGCGGAAATGGTACTGGATTCTCTTCATCATGCGGCACTGGCTTTAGAGCGGACTCGCAATCAGGATAAACGATTTTAGACTTATTTTTCTTCGAAAATCCAGCAACTTTGGTAATGCAGTAATAACAGTCTGCATGATGATTTCTTGGCTCGCGCCACACCATAGGCACAGCAAACGGCATTGAATTCCTTTTGTCATTCAGCCACTGTGTAAGCCCAGAGTAGCACACGGTGCAGCAGACATGAGGTGCCCAACTTTTATCCTAGTCTCCGATTTGACATCCAAAATAATACTTATAAGCAATCATCAGTCTCTTAGTTAACTTCTTGCGCTGGTCACAAAGAGTATATTTACCACAAACATAGCACAAATTGTCTGGATAGTTAACACAGCCTCGCCTATTCATTTCAAAATTAAATCTCACACACTAGCTACAGCTAAATAAGAAAACTTCACCTTCGTTCTACGCAATCTCGCCTTATATACTGGTATTGATGCTGACGTCAGCTCGCTGACATGCCCAATCATGTCTAGCGGCTGCTGCAGGCTTGCTGTTAGGAATATTTCAGGCGACACTTGCAGGCATGCACGTATCACTGGCAGCAATCGTGGAGACACATACAACAGAATGTACAGACATAACCGAAAACGAGTCCTTACGTCATTACTTGAATGCATGCATAACTTAAAATCTAGACGTGCTGGGCAGATTCTGACTTCATATTTGGAATCAGCATATTTGAATCAATATAAGGCACATGCATTACTTTCAGTAGCAAAATCGTTGTGATCCAGTGTTATTATTATTAATATTAGTAGTAGTAGTATCATCATATTCAGCAGCAGCAGCATCAACAACAACATCAACAACAACATCAACAACAACATTAACAACAACATCATCAGCAAAAACATTATCGTCGTCGTCGTCATCATCATCATTTTAACATAAATTCAGAATAAATTTATTGATGGGCCATGGGCCTATAACTTCATACAGTGATCATATTTCTTTGACGGATATAACTTCGCATTAATTGTAAGCTGACTATGCTCATGAACGCAATGGTTGTTGTTTATATGCATTAGTAATAACTTGATGGTTATAAGTCTATCTAAAATAGATCTAATTCAACACCGAGTATGCATCATTCGCTGTAGTTTTTTAAGGACTTTAAATCCTTAGGGGTTTCGATGTCCATGTTGCCAAGGCATTTACCCATTGCTGAGTGGCTAAACAGCCTAAACGAAGGGTAAATTGGCATAATACCTACGCACTGGGTGGCGTCAATAATTGTCCTCTGCTTGAATACGTGTACATGTGACCCGGTGACCCTGTGATTCTGAACATGAGGGCAATCTTTATCTGCGCTTTGTTTGTCATCTCAGACAAAGAAGAGGAGGAGGAGGAGGAGGAAGTGGCGGAGGAGAAAGAGGAGGTAGTGGTGGTGGTGGCTGTGGAGGAGGAGGAGGAGCAGGAGGAGAAGGAGCAGGAGCAGGAGGAGGAAGAGGAAGAGGAAGAAGAGGAAGAAGAAGAGGAGGAGGAGGAAGAGGAGGAGGAGGAGGAGGAAGGTAAAGAAGAGGAAGAAGAGGAAGAGGAAGAAGAGGAAGAAGAAGAGGAGGAGGAGGAAGAGGAAGAGGAGGACGAGGAAGAGAAAGAAGAGGAAGAAGAGGAAGAGGAAGAGGAGGAGGAGGAAGAGGAAGAGGAGGAGGAGGAAGAGGAGGAGGAGGAGGAGGAAGAGCAGGAAGAGCAGGAAGAGGAAGAGGAGGAAGAGGAAAAAGAGGAGGAAGAGGAGGAGGAGAAGAAGAAGGAGGTGTTGGTGGTGGTGGTTGTGGAGGAGGAGGAGGAGGAGGAGGAGGAGGAGAAGAAGGAGGTGACTGTGGAGGAGGAGGAGAAGGAGGTAGAAGAAGAAGAGGAAGAAGAGGAAGAGAAAGAGGAAGAGGAGGAGGAAGAGGAGGAAGAGGAGGAGGAAGAGGAGGAGAAGGAGGAGGTGTCAAACGAACCAAAAGACAAAAACCTCGAGATGAGAAGAAGCTGTGGACCCATTAGCTGTTGACAAGAGAAAGACCGACAGAAAGACAGACAGAAGGACAGATAGACGGATACACACTCAAAGACAGACACAAAATGCGTGCGAATGTGTGTGTGTGGGGCAGAGACAGCGGCGGAGATGGTAACTAGAATCGGGAACCGAAAGCCGAAAAGGTGTTTGTTATTGGTTCATATGAGGCTCAGATCGTTGTAAAACTATAAACAGAATCACATGTGCGCATAGACACCCACCCACACACACCCACACAAACACCCCCACCCACCCACTCACACATACATATCTAGGCAGCTTAGTACGGTGCAAATAGACCTCATTCCTAGCCTGTAGTAAGTCGTATTCGTAAGCTCGAGATTGCTACAGCACCCAGCGAAAGCCAAGTCGGGGAACCAGCTTATTCACAGGCGCTCAGTCAAAACAAAATTGATAGGAAGAAATGGTTCGGTTCCAGGAGTAAGGCAGACAGACGGCTAAAATGTAAATGTATAGGTTTTATATAGCGACCGTATGGCCTCGACCCTGCTCATTTTGCAATGAATTTATCGGGTGAGATCCTTCACCACCGTTGCCCGTTTGAATGGGCGCCACGCCGTTTAAGGTCCCCGTGCACGTATTAGCTCAAGATTTAAATCTCGGGAATAAGCCACGACCGGGACGCGAACCTGGGATCCTCACGCACAGAGGCTCCTTGGCGTACGCACTTACTGATGTAGCTAACTAGGCTAGTACGGCGGATGGTGTTTCGTATTTGAGTGGAGAGAGAGATAAGGGCAACAGGAAGAATCAGGATAAGATTTTTGGAAGAGTAATGTGTTCAGTTTTAAGTGAAAGACCAGCGCAGAATTGACAAGAGGTGAAGTATTTGTGAAGCTTTATCGTACGATGGGTCAGATAATTGTCGTAATTCTGGTGGGAGTTTATTCCAGAGGGGTGGAATACAGAGGGAATACGGAACACAAAGTCACAGGGTCACGGGGACACAGATACATATATTCATTAAGAGGATATCGACGTCATCCAGTGCGTATGCAGTAAGCCTATTTACTCAACGTTTAGTCTGTGTAGCTAGCTACTCAAGCAATTTTGTTCAACAATCGTACAAGTATATGAATATAACAGCCTGCTGCTCAAGTATGTAACAAGCAATAAACGCACATATACGTGTATAGGCCCACTAACTCGAACAATAAAATCTAAATATAAAATTGACTCCATTTACACATGTGAAAATCCCTCCGTAGTACATTTGCATAATGTGCGTTCTACACAATGAACACATGTCCAGGACGCACACAATACAATTTGCACCTATATGAAAGGTATATATATATACACACATATATATGTGTATATATATACCGCTATCTATATATGTAGGTTAAGATATAAGAGTATATTTTACGCTATTTATATATGTAGGTTTCGAGAGGTATGTGGTTCTGTGTACGTTAAGTTAACCTCTGCCAAATTTTTATTCATGCCTTTTGTTTAGCAATGTGTAAGTGTTATGCAGCAAGGAGACAGACAGACAGACACACGCAGGCACACACAGGCACACAGACAGACAGACAGACAGACGAGCTGTCGAGGTGTATTAAGTATAGAGCAGTTCATGCGCAGTAGGGACGCAGTCTATTCCAAACATATCATCACTGAAAACAGGATTAGAATGGAAACCGGACTCATTTAGAACTAACAAATATGTAGACCTACTCAAACACAGATAAAACCCACGAGGGAGGTAAGACAGAACTCAGCAAAGCAGAGGAGAGAGAGATAGAGAGAAAGAGAGAGAGAGAGAAAGAGAGAGAGAGAGAGAGAGAGAGAGAGATTATGTGAAGGAGCAAAAGAGGGGAAAAGGCAACATTTGAACCGTAACAACAAAGTAGCAACTCCAAAAATATAAAATCTAGTATATAAGTAAGCATATAATGCGCAAGACGAAGAAACTGCATATGGCAGAATTAGACAGAACAATGTATGATGAATGTATATATGTACGTATGTATGTGTGTATGTATGTATCCATGTATACGTATGTATGTATTTATGTATGTATGTATGTATGCATGCATGAATTCATGTATGTATATATGTATGTATGTATCCATGTATACGTATGTATACATGTATGTTTGTATGTATGTATGCATGCATGCATGTATGCATGCATTCATGCATGCATGTATATATGTATATATTTGTTTGTATTTATGTACGCATGCATGTGTGTACGTATGTATGTATGTATGTATGTATGCATGTATGTGTGTATGTATGTATGTATGTATGTATGTATGTATGTGTGTATGTATGCATGTATGCATGTATGTATGTATGTGTGCATGTGTGTATGTGTATGTATGTATGCATGTATGTGTGTGTATGTATGTATGTATGTATGCATGTATGTATGTATGAATGAATGAAAGATATCTAGATACTTAATGCAGCGCCCTCTAAGTACCTCGTCAAGCGCTGTCTATTATAGGCTGGCCTAAAATGTTGTCGAAGTCATTAAGAGCAAAAGGTTCACCAGCAAACAGTGTTCCCGAGTATCTAAGCCTGAGTTCAGTGCCTTTGTTTGGCCTGTATTTAGCCTACACAAAAGCGTTGAATGGGAAGTTCACGGCCAACGTAGACGATGTCATTTAAATAAGCGATCTGTATATGTTTTACATTTCAATTAGATGCTTCACAGTCGCTGCTGATTCAAACCGATCACCATGGTAACGGCTCCCGGCTTCGCTAGAGCACACCTACTGCTGTTGTCGTTGCCATGGATACTGTGCATCGTCACACCACCCCCGTCTTCTGCAGCGCCATCTGCTGCCCACGACGGCCACACCCATCCGGCCCTCCAGCCGGGTGACTTCGCATCCATACCGCACCCTAGAGGCGGAGAGGCCCCCGAAGCTCTGCCCTCTACCGAGTCCCCGGTCGCTTCAGCTGCCCCCGGAGAAGAGATCCCGTTCGACCCGCACCCCGTGGTCACCGGAAGAGACCCTAGACCTTCGAGACGTGTCAGGGATGAGTTCTACCGACCGAAGAGAACAGTCGTAGTGGGAGATGTAATTACTCCATCGCCAGCTGATCTGGAGGACTTCGTCTCGAACCTCAAGACTCAGCTGAAGGAATCACAGGCAGCTCAAGTTCACACAAGGTCGATCATTCTCACCTTTTTCTCTTATTAACTCGACTTAATTTATTCATAATAATTAAGAAAATCAAGAAAACCAGCTGATATGGTCAGTATGTATGTAAGTATGTAAGTAAATAAATAAGTATGTATGTATGTATGTATGTATGTAAGTATGTATGTATGTTTGTATTTTTGTATGTATGTATTTATATACAGGGTATGTATGCATGTATGTACAGGATATGTACGAATGTATGTATGTAGTCATGCATGCATGCATGTAAGTATGTATGTATGTATTTATGTATGTATTTATGTATGTATGTATGAAGGTATATTTATCTGGACATTTATATAGCGCTCTTTAGGTACTTCTCGCGATAGTTGTAACTTGGCAGTTGTTAAACGGTGATGTTAAAGTTTGCAAAAGGCAGACCATAGTAGGTCTTTACCACGCTGTGCTTTCTGCATAGTAGACCCTGAAGTTACAGTGACCCTTTCACATAGCAATCGACATCACTGAGCTGTGGACCCCTGTATCATAGACATGTTTAGTTTTTTACCATAGTAGAACTTCAATGTAGTTGCCATCTGGTGTCTGGAGTTGAAAGAAATGAACTGCCAAATCAATTGACTGGTCGTCGATCAAAGCAGAAGAGAGTGAATCGACAGACCCTCTGATATTATGAGACCCTCATACATCACCCGCCCCAGTTAACAGTCCCATGCGTACTGACATACACGCATGGTGGTCTATTGTTGGCTGCATGGTGGTCTCGTCGTTAGCGCTCTGGTCTGTAATCTATCTGAATGGACTCTTTGTAACGACACTGAACAAGTCTTTGCGAAATGTTTGTCCCTGCAAGAAGGATTTACTAGTAGCGTCAGCTGGGAAGTAAACAGCGACGCTATGGTTTGTGTCCATTCCCAACCCACGGCCTAAGAGTTGAAACGTGGGAGCTTTACTTTTGTTACAACAATCACTATGCACTGTTTTGCGGCACGGTGGTCTATCGGTAACGCGTTTGGTCAATGATCATGCGGTTGCGGGTTCGACTCCGTGTAACGACAATGGTGAAGTTGTTTGCGCAAACCGTGCCTCTGTCACCAAGCTGTATTATTTGGTACTGGCGTAAGCTGGGAAGTAAAAGGCAGGTGCTTCGATGCACTGGCCCCGTGTCCAGGACCTTGGGATTAGTCCACCGCCGGCTCAAGGGCCTAATGAAAAGGAAATGAGCGCCTACCCTACATCTCACTTGTGGGATATAGGATACTTTTACTTTGTGCACTTTGACATGTAGTCTATGCACTTTGATAAGTAGTCTATGCACTTTCACATGTAGTCTATGCACTTTCACATGTAGTCTATGCACTTTCACATGTAGTCTATGCACTTTCACATGTAGTCTAAATACATTCTGGCTACATTAGCTCCTGCACTGACCACACTCCGTGTAAACAGTTCATTAAGTTTGCTCATCAAAATGCAGGACATCGTTTGATGGCATCTAAATTGTATCAACCATCAAACGTCATGTCTGCTGTCACGTTTTTTAAAATGAATTTGTCAGACACAGTATGATCTAATGCAAGATACTAAAAATGAGATTTTACGAGGCTATAATATATAAGCAAGCAAAGTAAATATATGTATAATCGTGTAGACATATGACTAAATATATCATAAACGTTACATATATATATATATACATACATAAGTATGAAAAAACTGCCATTTAAATGAGCATTTTATGAGGTTTATATGAAAAGTCCCTTTGCGAGATATCTTGACAGATACGGTCGATTGCTTGACATGATAAATACCCAGCACTAGCGGATAGACAGCTGCGTCTGTTCCAACAACCACCACAATAGGAACGAGTGAAAAAACGAGGAATAATCGAAGCGGAAGAACTGATCGATCGATAGGACATCTGGCGGCGACTCCGGAGACTGTGGCATCCGGGTGATCTATACTCCATTATGGTTTTCCGATGACGTCTGATTATGGCGTCTGCTTTCAATCCAAGCAAATACGCCGACTGCTATTATATATAGAAGTAGGCTAGTTCTTATGTAATGTCACCCATTTATCCTGTACAAATATAAATGAAAAATATAAATGGAAGAAAAAGAAATTGGCTCAATTATTAAAATAAATATTACCAGAAGTAGAAATACTTTAGCAGCGGTGGAAAGACGATGCCGATGATGATCGTCTGGATGTAGATCACAAAGATGGGACAGGTGGTCGTTGTTGATGTTTATTTAAATGCAAATTTAAATGTATATGTTTTTCTCCAGGGACCGTATGACCCTGCTCATTTTGCAATGAGTTAATCGGGTGAGATCCTTCACCACCGCTGCCCGTTTGAATGGGCTGTTGAATGTAGTGAAAGAATCACTGATGGTCTAGAGAACCAGATGGAAACCGAACGGATCGATGAACAGACAGATGGAAGAACTTAGTGACCAAGATACCGACAGCCGGATGAAGGAAAAGCCTGAGGTATTAAATGACAGAAGGAAAAATCGAAGGAAGGGAGAGGGAAAAGGAAGAGAGATAGCGAAGTAGATGAAGACACGGATGAACGGACAGAGAGAGACAGAGACAGAGAGACAGAGAGAGGAGAGAGATAAAGAGAGAAAGAAAGGAAGAAAGACGGAGAAAGAGAGGGAAGTTGGTTGGTTTGTAATGGATCATTCGACATATACTTCGGCTTCGTAACGAACTCTATCGCTTCATCTGGAGTTCTGGACGCATCGATCGCTAAGTGGCGCCATCTACGAGACCACATGTGCAACCGACACATGCCGAGACAGACAGACAGACAGACAGACAGACAGACAGACAGACAGACAGAACGACACTGACGTTCACACGTGCATACTCAAGCAGGAAGACCAAAACACAATCGGAAACTTCGAAATACACACAAAAGCACTAAGCACGGGAAAAAAGACACAGATATACAGATAGACTTGCAGACAGACAGATATACAGACAGATATACAGACAAATATACATACATACATATACATACACACATACATACATACGTGCATACATACACATACATACATATATACATGCATACAAACATACACACATACATACATACATACGTGTATACATATATACAAAAATACACACACACATATATATATATATACATACATACATACGTGTATACATATATACAAAAATAGACATACATACATATATGTATATATACATACATACATAAGGCAGAAACATACAAAAAGGGCGAGAAAAAGAGTCGAACAATTGATCTCAGACAGAAGCACAAGATTAATTAAATTGGACTTAGTTTTGAGTAGGAGCCAGCCAGAGTCATTTCTCATCCGCCGAATCATCCAATGGTCGTTCGAGGCGAACGAATAATGACGTCTGATAAACCGGAAGATGCGCAATGACCCCGTGAACTCATTGCTCCGATCCGTCTGCCGGAGTTTAGCCAACGTCCGACTGTCGTATATTTTGACGGATCTTCCGGACTCGACAATGATTACATTTTATAAATATCGCTTTTGTTCAGGAATGCCTCTAATTGGCCACAGCCGTTACATCCCAGGATGTTTTAAGTCGGCAATAAAATATTGATAGCATGCTCGGTAGAATTATGGATTATTATGGCTGCTATGTCCACCGTTCGAAGGGAGATAAGAGCCAGCAGGCACATAAAACGACAATGCTTGGATCTGTTGCCAAATGCAGAGACTAAGCAGAGATACATATTGTTTGAAGTGATGCAGTATAATCGAAATTACACTGGACAACAAATTTTTACAAAAGTCATGTTACTGAAATGAAATTAGTCAGTTCTTATCAATTTGTATGTGCTGAACACGAATATGACAGTGAAAATGCCGAATTGGCTCTAGTTTTTTTGTAATCTGAAATGAAGTAATTTTATATCGCACAATGCATGCCAATAGTGATACACTTACAGTTAATATTTGTAAAAACCAGGTCATAGACTAGTTCTTAGATTTTTTTGCCTGTCTCTTGTACAGCTGTTCGGGAGCATCTCTGCGGAGTGTCCAGCAGTAGTCAGCCAACATTGTAGTGGACCATTTTCCCTGGTACCTTTGCTCCATTGTTGCGATATCTTGATGAAAACGTTCGCCATGTTCGTCACTAACCATACCACAGTTGTCAGGGAAGAAATCCAGATGGGAATGAAGGAAATGCATCTTCAGAGACATATTGCAGCGAAATTTCTGGTACTGCTTGAGCATGTCTTCTACTAGTTCCTTGTAGTTTTCTGCCCTAACATTCCCCAGAAAGTCTGTAGACACTAGACGAAAAGCATTCCATGCTTGTTTCGCATCACCCTCCAGCAAGTTGTTGAAGCGGTCATCTTTGAAGAGTTCTCTAATCTGAGGACCCACAAAAACTCCCTCTTTAATCTTTGCTTCGCTGAGTCGAGGGAATTTTTCATACAGGTATCGGAAAGCTGGCGAAGTGCGGTCCATGGCTTTCACGAAGTTCTTCACCAAACCTAGTTTGATGTGAAGGGGTGGTAGTAGGATTTTGTGAGCCTCGACCAGAGCTGGGTGCTGGATATTCTTCTGTCCAACTGCCATGTTTTGTCTGGGAGTCCATTCCTTCCGCACGTAGTGCAACTCTCTTGCTCGGCTATCCCACTCACACAAGAAACACATATATTTTGTATATCCTTGCTGCAGTCCCATTAAAATGGCAACTACCTTCAAATGACCACACAGGTGCCATTTGTACCTGTTATAGTCAATGGAATGCAGTAGCTGTTTTAGGTTATCGTATGTCTCTTTCATGTGGACAGCATGCGCTAATGGAATAGATGGAAGACGGTTTCCATTGTGCAAAAGCACAGCCTTAAGACTCAGTGTTGAAGAGTCTACAAAGAGTCTCCATTCTTGTGGGTCATGAGTGATCTGTAAGGCACTCATGAGGTCGTCAATATTGGAACAGAATACCAGATTACCTTCCTTCATAAAGAAAGGTTCCAACTGCTGATGGCGCTTTCTATATGAAGTAATTGTGACATCTTCTTCTAGAAGATTCCATTGTTGGAGTCTTGATCCTAGCAATTCTGCCTTGTTTTTCGATAAGTCCAAATCACGAACAAGGTCATTTAGTTCTTCCTGTGTTATTCTGTGTGGGGTTGATGATGCACCACAGTGAAAATCGGGATCACTGTACGCTGACGGACCAGGAGAAGAACATGTCGGCTCACCCTTGTCCTCATCAGATGAATCAAGGAAAATATATTCTGCTGGAGGTTCTGGAATAGGAAGTCCATCACCATGTGGAACTGGTCTCAATGCTGACGGAATGTTTGGGTAGACTATTGTCGACTTCTTTTGCTTCGTTATTCCACCGGAAAGAGGAGGAACCAAGCAGAAGTAACAGTCATCTACGTGGTTGCTTTGCTCTCTCCACACCATGGGAACTGCAAAACGGCATTGATGGTCTTTTGACATTCAACCACTGTGAAAGCTGTGTTGTACATGTAGCACAGCATATATGCGGGGCCCATGGCTTGTCTTGGTCACCAACCTTGCATTCGAAGTAAGCATGATATGCCTTCTTGACTTGATAAGTGATACTTTTCTTCTGGTTGGCAAATGTCACTTCCCCACAAATGTAACAAAAGTTGTCCACAGTATTTACGCACTTCCGAGGCATTACTGTTCTGTATTGTATCTAAATGGATAAAGTAATAATAGTTTTATAAAACAGTAACTTAAACTGTCTCGCACAAAGTCTGTAATATTGTAAATGCTCAACCGTTCCGACTCGCTTTATATAGTACACTGCTGACGTCATCTTACGTCAGCAGCCGACTGGCTGTAGTTTTACATTGCATCAGAAAATGACGTAATCAACTGTGCATGATGTGTCCATGATGGGATTATGCAATGAGGTGGAATATTACATCATTCTAGACTTATTTAGGATATTGTCGCAGTCCTACTGCATAAATTTGCATGGTGAAACATAAAAAATGAACTATATGAAATATTTTCAAACGAGAGCCAATAAAAAAATTTTATGGTTATATTCGTGTTCAGCACACCAAGATGCTACACATTAGGGCCTTTTCCAGTCAGTAACGATTTCTATGTTGACCAGTGTTATGTTAAACGAGGCAAAGAGGACATACATAATACGAATCAAAACAAATCAATCGCAAATTTGCGTAGCTTCAGTGTGGGACTCTAAAGATATTTATCCTTTTGGTATGATTTGCTATGATTGTGAGCAGGATAAAAAGCTCTAATGTATCCCATATCCCACAAGTGAGACGTAAGATAGACGCTCATTTCCTTTACTTTAGGCCCTTGAGACGGCAATGGACGAATCCCAAGGTCCTGAACACGGGACCAGTGTATCGCAGGACTTGTCGTTTACATCCCAGCTTATGTTGGTACCAAATTCTACTGCTTGGTGACAGAGACACGGTGTGCGCAAACAACTTCACCATGGTCGTTACACGGAGTCGAACTCGCAACCGCATGATCATTAACCAAACGAGTTATCTATAGACCACCGTGCCACACCGAAAAGCTGTAGGCTTATTGGAATTATCTAAAAATACTATCGTAATCTACGATCTTAAAGATGATATTTAGTGGTTGATATCTTATGTTAGCTTTCCCGCCGATGTTTTCCTTGTTTATGAGAAGTGCAATAACACGGAGAGCTAGAGACCTTAGGACGTAACGTGATCTAATGATTTTTACTTTATCAGAGACTGACAGAGCAAGGTTCCATTTGCGAGTGCTTGGCTTAAGTAGTAAATAAAATGACAGGGTCGTGAACCACTAAAATCCGCTGGAACGAAAGAGCAAGACTGAACGATGAGTTGGGACGGTTTTGGCGTTTCAGAAAAAAATTCAGAGGCTGGGATTGAGACAGATGCTTAAGAGTTAAGACCTTTTAAGAGGATTAACTAAAACAGACTCAGGACTGAAAGGGAAACATTTCAGAGACCCTGGGAAGGATGGCAGATTGCTAGCCTAGAGACCTTTCACCTCTGCGGGTAGAGATCGATGCCTGGGGATGTCGAGTGAAAATGTCAAGTTGATGCTACCTCAAAGAAAGTTTATACAGTTGTTTTACTGTGGTTATCAAGTCAGCTGTTAGACTGAAAGATCGTTGAACTCATGCAGGTCAACGCCTTTGAGTAGTGTTGTTGGTATAGGCACGTTTACTAGTTAAACAGGTTAAAACCCCAGTTTAAAACCCCCGGCATACATCCCCTTCCCACAATAAAATAACCTACCAGTTTAAAATCCCCGGCCAATAATCTCCCAAATTTAACAAGTACACAAATGAAGAAAATATTTAACACTTATCTCTTTAAGAATAATTTGTAATGCTAAATTGAAGTGATAAGCAGTTTATATGTGAGTTATACAAAAGGTTGTGCAATCCCGCGCGGATTACTGATAAAATCTCAGTTATTTTAGTCGGCTACCATTTGCATTATTTGGCACTGTTGTAAACATACTGTTTTCTTTGTGGTCTCGGATTGTGTCTCGTCAGTAGTTGGTTGAATCTAACTCGTAGCAATGCCAGATACTTTTGAGCAGGTGGTTCAAAAACCGCCAGAAATTTGGACAGTAGCTACCGATGTCTGTTGAAGCTTTGAGATGCCATCATTCAACTGTATGTGGGCATCAGGCAGTAGACACAAGAAGTGGAGTAATCGCATCTTAATCGTAAACTCGAGATTTCGACAGCGATGTTTGCTGTTGACACAAAAAATATGGATGACCAAAATATGGAGAAAATACAACTTGAACGGGATTAGCAGGTTTTACAATAGGATACGAATAATTCAAAAGAATTCGAGTAATTGGCTGTTAAAATTTAACACTATTCATGTCTGCTTTCGGTGAATGGGACCAGCAATTACACTAAAGAGACTTTTCACACGTCTGTTGCCAGGCCCTGTACCAAAGAGGAACTTCAGTCCAATGAGACATCAGAGGCTCTGCACCGCCTTGTATTCCATTTACCTTCAGGCTTGATACTTTCTTCATTATTGGCAGCCAAAAACAGGGCCCTTTTCTCATTGCAGCAAGTAGCAGACCTCCATCCAGATCACTACATTCTCTGCCAACCTGCTTTCTATCCTGTCTGCCCTGCTTTTGTTCACTCTATTCAGGGCCATATCGAGGGTCTGAGGGATTTAACTTTCGTCAAGGGATCGCACTATTACCACATTTGCAATTCTGCATAGCTGACTATCATGCTTTATTGATCTAAGACTAATAATAATTATTATTAATTAATTAGCAACTACTATAGCAGATGTCTAATGCACAAGGCTTCAACCAAAGGTGTACCAAAGCCAAGCCGTAATGAAGTCCATAAGTATGTGGGCTAATTATTTGCTAACTAAACTTCTTGTGCAAACATTCATCCTAGATAAGCCTGACTTGATGTCAAACGACTTGACCTGACGTTTTGTTTTTAGTTAGAGCCTACACACACTTTGAATTCTTCAATTCCAGCCTCGTTGTTTTTCTCAGTCACCTCTTGTAATAAAATCCTCTGGTAAATTCGAGTACATTAATATTTATGTAAATACTGAAGAAGTGCTACTATCAACAAAAATCCACTCATTTTTTTCATTAATCCCGCTTTTGGTATACACTTAATTTTTCCGTAGTAGATATATATATATGTAATATATATATATATATATATATATATATATATATATATATATATATATAACTCTCCAACCCCAAACATCACCCCCGTAGCTGTGCACGCAGTCTCTCCGTCTGACTTTTGGATCTTGACCTGGAACCGAACCCTTTTGCCTGTTGATTTTGTTTTGACTGAGCGCCTGTGAATAAGCTGGTCCCCGCGGCGCAGCTTTCCTTGGGCGCTGTAGAAATCTCGGAATTACGATTACGATTACGATATATAGATATAGCTGAATTTTGGGGGTTATTGGCCGGGGATTTATCATCGGGAGTTATTGGCCAGGGAATTATTGACCGGCCTTATTGCCCAGAGAGTTATTGGCCGGATACCGTCTTCAGGTCCATGGGGCCTTACGGATCTCGACATCTGAGACTTTATATCTATAAGTGTTCCAGCCAGAGAAGTGTTCTGACGTCTGCTGTCAGCAGATTTCTGATTTAGTTAAAGATTCTTCGGCTATGACCCGACTTCAACTCGATCATTTGTCTTCTCTTGTGTAATCTATCTGAATATATCGATCCTACCATAAACAAGGCCAAGTCGGAGTCAATGCAGTTTGCAATTTGTCAACACAACAATTCGTTTTCCCTCCTACTTGTAGGTTACAGTTGTGTCAATATTTATCAATTCTTTTTCATTTTGTCAGCATTAACATTTATCAACTCTTTTTTGTCAACAATAATATTTATCAATTATTTCCTCATTCTATCAGCAATAATATTTATCAATTATTTTCATTTTGTCAGCAATAATATGTATCTTTTCTGTTTCTTATGTAATCAATATGATTTATCAATTCTAATATTTATCAATTTTTTCATCTTGTCTACAATAATATTTATCAATTCTGTTTCATTTTGTCAGCAAAATTATTCATTTCCTGTGATTCACTGGATGATGTTGTAGAGACAATTGCTTCTCTGTCAGATAAAATCAGAACATTAGGTGTCACTCTTGACAGCCAGTTACATTTGATTCAAAGGCATCTTCAGCAAGCAAAGCGTATTTTTTCATTCTAAGGCATTTCCATCATAATATGGCCTCCTTTAACTGATGTCATGGTCTCATTCAGTCGACTTTATACGCCTACGAATCAGCTGTCTGGTTTTGGCAGCGCAATAAATGTAATAAGGCAGAATATGATGATGTTGATGAAGGTCAGGTCATGATGATGATAACGACGACGACGACGATGATGATAATAATAATAATAATTTAATAATAAAGGTATTTGTTACATGGTCTGGAGTTTGCTCAAATGGCGTTCCAGGCAATGGTTTTATCGTGTGCTAAGTCACTGATTTTCGACACAAACTAATATTTACGATCTTTGGATAGCACTGCTATTTAAGATCATAAATCCTAAATAGTAGGAAAATATAATAATAATAATAATAACAACAACAACAACAATAATATTATTATAAATATAAATATTAATGCAGTTGCTTTCAGGGGCACGTTTGCAGATATAAGTGGAGTTGAGGACTGAGGAAAGATGACGAATTGTATAATATAACTGAATAACAATAACAGTAATATTATTATTAATAATATTATTACTATTACACTAAAATTTAAACAAAGCAATATCCTAAATCCGGGACGAACTCAGTAAGGGCTTTTCTTTTAAAAGCAACATAAGGCTGTTCGATGCTCTTATAAATACCACCGATATGAAGCTGTAAGGAGCAACGTCTTAAGAAAGCAACTGAATGTGTTTTTTAGAAACGCGATAGATGTGTTGATCTGAGGACAAAAATTTATTCCTACATGACATACATCAGCTGATGAAAAGCAAATGGCAAGCTTCGTGGCAAGGCATGTGTATAAACACAGCACAAGGACAGTTGAAGGCCCGATGATGGAATATCCCGTTCAGAAAAACAGTCTTCAGCTGTTTATTATTCAGTGGCCTGGGGCGTCTTAAGAGATTTTTCAAAGACGCATACGCAAATATGCTACTTAAAACCCTGTGAGTTATGGGTATTAAATATAAGGTGCATAGGTCTATGTACACAGGGCCGTCTTATCCATTAGGCATAGTTGGCACTGTGCCTAGGGCCTACGAACTTTATAGGGGCCTACGAAAGTCAAAAATGAGATATTGAAAAAAATTAATTTATTGATTGACCCGAAAATAGAAAAAGGAAATACAAATTTAATGACCTTAAAGTTTGTACTGAAACAGTTTAAGTTAAGCTGTGCTACATTATGTTAACTTTGCGGCTCTGCATTAGCAAAATCACATATAATGTCCTCAAATGTCATTTCCCGCATTAAATCGTTTTCGATGTGTTTAGCTCTAAAGCAGAGTTGGCAGTTGAGGCCTACGAATGCTAGAGTGCCTAGGGCTTATGACGACCTTAAAACGGCCCTGTATGTACTGTTCATCACAGTGAAGATGGCTTCATCAAAATTACTGAGACTGATGATTTGAGTTGAAGGCTCTTTTGACCGAGAGACGAATACGAGAAACTTTACCTTAAATTTACATCGCTCAACTATGAATTGTAAATTTCACACAATGGATCAAAATTTCCTCCTTACACTCACGTAAAAGACCGACTCGTAGTCCTGTAAATCAACTACATCGTCCCCAACCAGTCAAAGCAAGCGAGTAAGCAAGCAAACAAGTAAATAAGTAAGCATGCAAGCAAGTAAGTAAGTAATGCATTTCTAAACACGCCATATGTCCATCGACTGAGCGAGGAATCGTAGTCAAACCGAAATACCTTCAATACCGTATCATTTTCAACCTCTCTCTTTCTCTCTCGTGGCTTGCTGCTGATTTTCTCATGCCACGTCTCTTAAATCAGCCGCCTTGATTCTTCGTCAAATCTCATGCATTGCGGTTTTAATTGAATGCACATCTTCTGTAGTCTAACCGACACCTAGCGTGTTTT
Source organism: Norana najaformis (assembly GCA_964023275.1). Taxonomy (NCBI): domain Eukaryota; kingdom Metazoa; phylum Annelida; class Clitellata; order Crassiclitellata; family Hormogastridae; genus Norana; species Norana najaformis. Next base: position 8,332,507 of record OZ029914.1, on the reverse strand, counting down.
TATGTGGGTATAACTCTCTGCCCGTTTGTGGAGAACTCTTGACAACAACTGTCACTTTGAGTTAACAGCGCTATCACAAATGGGCTTGATAAACACTTGACATATATATGTCAGGGCTTAAAGAACTTGGGATGGATCGATAACTATCTTTCATACTTCCCATATGTATCCTTAATGAGCGTGTGATTTTATTCGTAATCGTAAACTAGAGATTTCTACAGCAAATTCATGTGATTTTAATCGTAATCGTAAACTCGAGATTTCTACAGTGTCCAACGAAAGCTAGATTCCGGGAACCACCTTATTCACAGGGGCTCAGTCGAAACAAAATTGATAGGCAAGAAGGGTTCGGTTCCAGGTCAAGATCGAAGAGTCAGGCAAGCAGGCGGTGATCCTATCCGACATCCACAATAAATGTTTGACTGTTCTTACTTACTTTCTCTAGATCGATAATCAACGTTCTTCAGGAGAAAGTGGAAGCTCAGGAGAACGACCTGTCAATCATGAAGAACGAGATCTCGCAGATGAGACGAGAACAGGCAGCTCAGCGAGAACTGATCGCATCGATCAAGTCCTCGTCCTCCGACACATCGTGGGCCATCGCCAGCGTCAAGCACAGCCAGGACCAGACAGCGGCCGACCTCATGTCCCTCAAACACCTCCAGGACCACCAGAATGAGACGCTGCTGGTCATGGAGGAGGTGATCATGAGCAACGCCCTTGAACTCCAGAACCACCACAAACACGTCGGAGCCATCCGACAAGACCTCTTCCAGCTACGCACTCAGATTACGGAAGATCGAGACAAGATGAACAAAATTCAGAGGACCGTTGTGCAACTTCAAACCGGACAGAAAGTACAAAGTAAGAAACAATCACCAGATATACAAATCTTCCCTTTAAAATTTCCCTTTGTTAATTCTCATTCGACTTTCCTCGACGTGATCTGTTGCGTTCTAAACTATTCGCTGCATCGCATACCGAAATTTGTCCAAAACGTCACGATAAGCAACTATTGATGCGATGACTAGTACAAATATTGCACAACAGTAAAGTTCTCGCAGTATGAACACGCACAAATTATTATTTTTTTACCTGAGGTAAGTGTAATCCCTCAGGAACAACAACTACGCTAGGAGCTGTTAAAGGGTATCTGGAAAATCAGGCCTCGTTCTCAGCAACATCAGAAAAAGTGCCTCGAATAGCGATGGTATTATAGCGCTGGATATTGATAGAAAGACGCTAATTATAATGGAAGCTGATCTCACGTGATTCTTCTGAGATGGTCGAAAGGCGACGGCCAACCTCACGAATGAAATCAACCCCCCCCCCCAGAGTTAATTGGGCCCAGTGTTTCGAAGGCGATGGGTAGAAACCGGTGTGTAGATGTGTCGCAAGCTTAAAAATGTTATTGCAGCCTGTTCCGCCGCTGCCCCTTCTGAATTTGCTGTATGGGCGATGTAAGATGCCGCACAAGTGACTGTACGACTTATGATTATGAATATGATGATAATCATGATTATTATTATTATTATTTCTATTACCACTATTACTACTATTACTATTACTATTACCACTACTACTATTACTATTATTATTATTTTTATTATTACTATTACTATTACTATTACTATTACTACTACTACTACTTCTACCATTACTATTACTATTAATATTATTATTATTATTTTCCTCCATTTATTAAGCGCCACTATCTAATGACTAAGCATCAACCGATGGCGCTGCGCAATTATGAGTAAAGGACTTGCTCAAGGTCCCTACACAGTAACCGTCCGAGGGGAGGCTCGAACCCGTACTCTCCGAGTTACAAGCCGAGCGCTCTAATCAATCGGCTACCGTGCCTCACAAATTAGTTAATATTTTCAATAATGGTTTGTCTCAGGCAAGGCAGGAGTGGAAAGAAAAGAGCGAAGAAAAGAAGTGGAAAGGTTAACGGTGAGGTACAAGGATGTCGCGGTCACTTGCGAAGTCGGGATAGTCCCGTTTTACCGAACGCAGATCTCCTATGGTCATCGCAGAGAGGACCGTCTCTCTCACTGGACGCTTTAGTATAGGCATGTGAATGTAAACACGAAAGACACGTTAATGCGTTCCTGTATTCAGTCACCCACATGCACATCTCGGAGGCAAAAAATGAGACATACAAAGCGACACAGCTGCCCGGATAAACCACCAACGAACATTTTTTGTAGGCTATAGCCGCCTTTGAGATTGCTGGTCTCACTCTCCGCTCTGTATCTTGCGGTAAAACCTAGGGTAGGGACTACCATGGCTTCCATGACACCGTATGCACCCCAGGTTAAGCTTCTACCCGTCCACTGTTTCATGGTTTTCCAGACACTGCCGTGCTGTCTTATTGGCCAGTACGACCGGACATAAAAGTATATCTGGTTTTAGTATACAGATTAAAGTGGCCACTCTGCGCCTAGACACGTTCTGTAACTGAAAACCACCACTAACATTCAGGACATTAGTTTCTGCGTTGTTTTGAGATTGCTATTATTAGTTCTAGCGTCGGAATTGCAGACGTGTTTGTTCTCCATGGAAACAGATGACGTCACATTTCATTGTTGAAATCAAGCGTTACTATGACAACACTATAGGAGTTCGGTAACCGTACTGATTGCGCGCCTTTTGGGCGTTGCGTTTGCTTTCGACCTGGCTTCTCCAATCATAGAAGCCTCTACAGTTGTCGCTTATTGCAACGCTTCTCAAAGTGGTGGTCCGCGGACCGGTTCCGGTCCGCAAGCCCTCAGTTGCCGGTCCGCAACCATCTTCAAAAAAAAACAGAATAACAAAGAAATGGTTCCGCCATTTTTCTCATATAAATTAGATTTTTAAAAGGCATAACAAAAACACTTCTTAGGCTAGCATTTTAAAAGGGCAATAGAGTCATAGAATTGGCTAAAAATGCATTTAACATGATTTTAAAACATCTTAGGAAATTAGGAAATTTTAGGTGCTTGAAAAAGCGGAATAATTATTAATAAATTGAACACCGGTCCTGCTGCAGGGGGAAAATTCCTGCTGGTCCGTGACACTGAGAAGGTTTGGGAAGCCGGTCCGTTGCACTGCGAGGTTTGAGAAGCGCTGGCTTATTGTATACATCAGTTAGTCTGCTGTATGCAGTACGCGCTAAGATGACACTGTCACAACTTTTAAGAAACCCGGAAAGATTGACTATTAAGCATTTCCTGTAACTTTACAATGCTTTCAACACAGATTACGTGGTTAATGATTCACTTAAAACCCTGTTTATGTTATTTTACCTATGTGTCATCTTGTGTAACTTTGACCGAAAACGCTGCTCTACGTCTGTTCAAAAGGAGATACAATAGAAATATTTAAAAATTGTAGAACAACGTAGAATTAGTACAGCTCAGCCTCAATAATTATGCAGCTTTTTTCTGTCACGAGTTCACTGGTGTTATGGAGTACTGGAGAGTCTGACAATTTTATGCTTATTCAATGATGCTTTTCCAGAATTTTCAGATTATCCTGACTGCGCATTGGCTTTATTGTTGAACTATTTGACTAAGTTCTTAGCGACACAGTTAAAGAACCAATCGTCTACCGTGCCCCACACTGTTGAAATTCAGTATTGAGGTATAATTCTATAATCATAATATTAGTTCATAATTACACAATACTTCTTCTTTCCCACTTCTTTCCTTATTTACTTACGCTTACTTTACGACAGGTGGAGCTGCAATCACAGACGAAAACAACATAGAGGAAGAAGAGATTGAGATGACGAACCACCTCTCACCCTACGCAGCTGAGGGCAGTTCCTCCCGAGGCACAGCCGCTGCGCAAGGCCAAAAATCCACGGGGTTGGTCAAAGAGGGCGAGGGTACAGTCACCTCTCCGCCGGGGTACCCACTTCAGTCGAAACTGTCCGAACACGATCTGGCGCTAGAGATGACGAAAGGCCTGCTGGGTAATCTAAGCGAGCACGTGACTTCCGTTGAGAATCGGGTGATGCTGCTGTCGCAGAAGCAGCTGCTCGACTCGCAGTTGCTTCAGCTTCAACAGTCATTCATGAACTTCACCAGTCAGGTCTACCAACTACAACACTGGAGAGTAACAAACGCTGCAAGAGGTAACTAAATACATTACAATACAGTGCAATACAATACCATTTAATTGTAATTGTAATTTCAGATTCATAAAGCGCCTGTTACTGGATAAACTCAACAGAGGTGTTTCCGACCCGAAAAAGTAAAATCACTGTTGAACAGTGCAGTCTTCAGGCGCCTGCGGAACACTGAGAGGAAGAGAGATAGGAGCTCAAGTCGCAATTCTCGAGGGAGACGTTTCCGGGAAGTGGGACCAACGTAGGCGAAGCTTCTGGATTGGGCCGCAGCGGTTCGCATGTGAGGGACAAACAGGAGATCTTGAGTGGCCGAGCGAAGGGTGCTACGGCCCGGCAATGAGGAGACCATGATACATTATAAATAATAAAATCATAGTATATCAGACAGATATTGGGAGTGGCATGTATATCTGACAAGTTACGAGAAGCCAGGTTGAGACGGTATGGTCATTTGATGAAGAGAGAGGAGGGTAGCTGCATTAAAAGAATTATGAGAGCAGAGGTGTTTGAGCGCGCAATCGGGAGAACAAAAGAAGAGTTGGGGAGACATGATTCAACAAGACCTAAAGCTCCTCAGACAATCAAACTGAAGAAGGAAGATGCTGGAGATGGATCGACGACACATGGTCACCTCATTGTACCGCGTTCTCGTACGTCTGTTCGGACGGGTCGCGCCTTCTCCACTGTGGGACGGTCTCTCTGGAACACTCTTCCACCAGACATCCGATTCCTCGCCTGTTCAACAGTTCAAGAAATATTTTCTGCCCGTCTCAAGACGTTCCTATTTAGAGACTGTTAGGTAGCCGTGCTGCAGCGCCTTTGTGAGTTACTTAAAAGGCGCTTTACAAATTTAGTGGTACATACATACATACATAGATAAACAAATGGAAAAGAAGATTAATCCCTTGCGGCTGGGATTAATCCGGGATTAATCCCAACCAGAAGAAGAGAAGATTGTGATACAGAGAGATACATTACAAGTAAATATAATACAATACAATTCAATACGGTAGAGTTCAGACCTATTTGTACAACACAGTATGAAGTCAGTTAGCTAGTTACATCAGAATCACTTAAATACTTAGGAGTACAACTAAGTCTTCTACGGCGTTTATGTTTCAAACTGTAGTTGCGCATAATAAATGTGTGTTGACGAGATGTTGTTGTGTTGCGCTGAAGACAAGGAATGGGAGGACGAAGAATACAAGACCCAGCACGAAAACGACATGGCATCTGTCATCTTCCACCTGGAAAACCACTCGGAGCGCATCCGGGCTCTGGAGAGCCTCACCACCGCACAACACACAGACAACCAGCTGGCCCAACAGAGGCTCAACGCCAGCCTCGACCAGCTGAACACGACCTTCGAGGTAGTCCTCAAGGAAGTCATCGAGCAGACGATGTCACCCAGATTTGACGACGGCAAACAGCTGGTGATCGAGGGAAGAGTGAAGGTTGTTGAGGAGGAACTGAAGCAGACCTTCGACAAGGTCAAGGACTTGGATCTGGCGCTGATGAATGCTTCTCTGACTCAGTGCAAAGCAGTCAACGATCAACTGACGGAAGAAGTAAGGAGTGGCGGCTACGTCAAACAAATCGCTGACGTACAAATGAAAATCAGTGAACAAACGACATCTATCGCCAGGTAACAATTACAACAGTAAATAACAAAAACAACCTCAAAAATAAGAGGAAGAAGAAGGAGGAGACGAATAGAGAAAAAGATCAGGAAAGACATAAAGAAGTAATCATAAAAAAGAAATTAAAAAATGATGATGATAATAATAATAATAATTGATTGGCTATTCGAGAATAGCAGTCCATAATAATAATAATAATAACCATAACCATAACCATAATAATAATAATAATAATAATAATAATAATAATAATAATAATAATAATAATAATAATAATAATAATAATAATAATAATAATAATAATAATAAAGGGAGTTGGTGGTGCTGGATGTTCGCCCGATCCACACCGGAAGTTCTTGCGCCCCATCGAAGAAACGCCCACAGAACGCTCTACACTGACGCGACCGCTAACTCAGGGTTGATTCTTCACCACGGCGCTTAAAGACAAGATCACGCGATTCGGAGGTGCAGCTAGTCGACCTGTTTCCAGTGTGCCAACCAGGACGCCACAGCAGCTCTAGTTGCTCCAGCAACAATAGATTTGTATCATAATTGAAGTGACACAATAGATTTGTTTCATAATAATAATAATAATAATAATAATAATAATAACTGTGGACTATAATAATAATAATAATAATAACTGTGGACTATAATAATAATAATAATAATAATAATAAATATAATAATTATTAATAATAATAATTATAATACTAATAATAACTAATGATAAATATAATAATAATTAATAATAATAATAATATAATAATAATAATAATAATAAACTGGATAATAATAATAATAATAATAATAATAATAATAATAATAATAATAATAATAACAATAACAACAACAACGTTTGCAGCCATGAAGTCGGATATCAGCGATGAAGGATCTGACCCGATTAATTCGTTGAAAAATAAGCAGGGTCGAGGTCATACGATCAATATACAAAAACGTGTACATTTACATTCACGTGTAGAATAGTCTGCCATAGATTCTTTGTTCCATGGTTGCACAAGCTTGATAACTAAATGTGTCGCTATGTTCTAGTGACCTTCTCTGACTGAGATATTGCTATGTTTATCGACTTATTATACTGTATTTTCTTACTAATTAATAGGTTGGACAGAGGCTTAGCTGGGATCTTCCAGGAGCTGGATAAGAACGCAGGAACGTCGTCTTCTTTGGCGGAACAAGTAACAGAACTAAAGAAACTGTCGCCTGAGGTCGTCACGATGCAAAGGGAGTTGCTCAACTTCGTTCTTCAGCTACCCATTGGTACGCTCCAGCAAATCATTAAATGAATGAATGAATGTATAAATGAATGAATAAATAAATAAATAAGTGATTGAGTGAGTGAATGAAAGAACAAACGAATGCATGAATGAATCAGTGAATTGACGAATTAACCAGTTAATAAGCTAACGAATTAGCCAAGTAACGAATTAAAGATAATGAATACGTAAAATATTAAAATTAAGAATTTATGAATTGGATGGCAAGTAATAAGGTCTGGAAAGTAGCGATGCTTATTAATATTTGCTGCTTTACATGAGTCATTTGTACAGTATTGCCGTCAACACTCATTACTAAATTGTGAAGTTCTTTAAATAAAATAATATTGTAACTTATATGTTGTGAGTCTTAAAATTACATGAAATTATATTGTATATGTTGTGTGAATTTACACATATTAACGACGTTTCTCTTCAGACTGTTACGATGTTCCTGCGGCAACCGGAAACAGTATCCACGACGGGGTATATCTGATACGACCGGAAGTGAGTCGCCAGTCAGCGCGGACCTTCTGCCTCGTCGAGGACGACGTCGTCTGGACCGTCATCCAGCGGCGGAGGGACGGACGGGAGTCCTTCGCCAGGTCCTGGGACGACTACCGCCAGGGCTTCGGAGACGCAGGGGGCGAGTTCTGGCTCGGCAACGAGAACATCCATAAGCTAACTGATGGCGCACGCATCTACCGACTGCGAATTGACATGTGGGACGTGCTTGGCCGCTATTGGCTGGCAGACTACGCCTCGTTCCGGGTCCACGCCGAGGACGCCCTCTACCGGTTGGAGTTGGGCGATTTTAGGGGAAATGCCACGGACGCCCTGCGCTACTCGAATCTGATGCCATTCAGTGCATTGGACCGTGACAACGACGTCAGTACCACCCACTGCGCCCAGTTCTACCAGTCCGGCTGGTGGTATAAGCACTGCCACTACAGTAACCTGAATGGGAGATATACAGCTGGGATGGTGTGGTTCCACCAGGACCTCGACGAGTGGATTCAGATGAAGCAGACGACGATGCGCATTGCCATGGTGATGGGAGACGCCGCGGAGCCGCGAGGTTCCGGTTAGGGTGGTCATGTGTGTGTCTTGTTGGGGGTAATGACGTCATCTGTTGGGCGGGGTATAGGGTTGGCAGTGGAGCTGTTTAATCAGGAGAGTTGAGATGTTTAAGGGTGGGCGAGGTAGAAAGGGCGATTAGATTTGTGGTAGTTAAGTTTCGGTTCAACGGGTTGAAACTTTCAACCCACATTTAATCTGATTAGTTTAAAATCAGCTGAAATAATTTTCTAGTCGATCAGGTCTTAGACCAACCACCACTTTTAATGGTGGCGAAATGTCAGTCGGGTTTATTTCAAGTAAAAATAACAGAATCATACCTTTATGTTAGAATTAAGGGAATTACGTGTGAGATGCGGTAATGGAAACTGTCAGAAAAGAACTGAGTTACAGAGGCGCAGTACAATTAGAATGATCTTTGGTTTAGAAAGTTTGGTTAGAGAAAACGGTTCAGAAAGAGAAAAAGCAATTTAGCAATGCATAATGAATTGAGTACTCTGAATTTTTTTACGTATATAGGTCACTGAGAGAATTGCACTAGGTAAATGTTAGAGATTTTTTATTGCGAACATTCTAAAGAACGTCACAGGAAAGACTTTAAAGAAAGGGTCAACGGTTGCAAATGACCGACTTTTAAAAGCAATGTTACCAAAATGTTTGTTCGCTTCCGCTGTTAAAGCAAAATCAGTCACACTCTTCTCTTCTGCATAATCAGAGACACTTCTATTGAACTGCGAGTCAGATTGTACTACGTTGATTGGCAATTATTGATAAAGTGGATATAATTATGTATAGCCATGTGATATCAATTATCACATAGGTTGATACAATGGAGTAACGGACATTATGAACACTATCAGTGTCCGCAGTAACCAGATAGCATTATTAAGACTGTAACAGTTTAGCTTTGGGCTGGACCAATATTTATTCGATGAATCGTCTTACCTTAAAGTTCTTATGATTTTTACTTCCAAGTATATCTTTGTCACTAACTGTTCATCGTGTAAAAACTATTAATCAAGTGTGTCTATAAGCTAGCAGACAAAATGGGCAACGATTCATTGACAAAGAGCGCACTGAGGGTTTAAAAAACATAGTTTGTGTTCTTAGCAGTGACATTTTTATGGATAGATTATGCGGAATAATTTCTAGACAAAATTCACAGTGGCGCCGTCTAAGCGGCCACTTTTATACACAATGCAATTTTAAATAAACACCAAGAATGGCGGACTTATCTGTTGATAAACAAACAGTTATAGGTCTATTTAAATAGGCTCTTATGCGTTGTAATCTGTAACACTTTAAAACTGTTTTGCAATCATCTTAAAAGTTCGCATTGCATTAATCTACATTCGATGCATTCACACTAACTACACTGTAACGAACATTGACTCTGGTTGTACAGCCTAACCGTCTTTCGTTTGAAGAGTAACGAAACGCTGGCTTTAAAAAACCAACACGTGACACGTCGTAAAACTAAGGCACAACTTTTGCAAAATCGGCTACAGATTGTGCAGTCTACGGGATGCATACGAGTAGCTTATTTACATTTCAGCTAGGCTTGAACATGATGCAAACTGTTAGGACTGTGTTGTCGTCGTGCGAACTTGTTAGGTTATCTTTCTATGAACTGTTGTTGTGTGCAGTCAAAGCAAAACTATTTGTTCCGTGTTTGCAATTTGTTGCAATGCTTTCTGAAGTGCACGCAGCTGTAACGATGAAATTTGCATAGCACCCGCTAGAGACAAGCTACTCAGATGTGCTATTTGGTTGGATGCTTCTTGAGAATAGATAAGCCTTAACGGTCTACACTCCAGAAAGTCATTAACATAAATTATGTACTAAACAAGCAAAAATGACTCTGACATCCGGGTAGACACTATTCGATTGTACACAATGAAAGACTAATTTATCCAATGAGTGTTCAGGCTCAAGGCTCTAACCTATAGAAAAATATGTGCATTTACAATTTTCAGTATCTGCTTTAAGCAGTGTACTTTAAGCATACAATAACACATCGATTGTTAGGCTGGATAGGATCTATAGAAAAAACAGACCGCGTTTCTCTTTCTGCTAATAGCAAAACTATTAATTTTTATGAAGCACAAATCCTGCGATGCCGTTTCTAGGACCTTGGGATTCGTCCTTTTTCGACTGAAGGGCCACAGAGTAGAGAATATTAGTCTTACCTATCTTCCACATGCGACTTCCATAGAAACTTTGCTTTTACTTTACGAGGCACAGCAATTCAAAATAAAATTGCTGGGTCGAAAGTAATCAGGGTAAACCAAGCTAAATCAGCAACCACACGAGTGTCTGTATACACGTCATTATCATGCAGCACTTAAAAGAGTGTTAGTTGCAGCTCAGAGTAGAATTTAGTAGAACTACAGGAGACAGTTCCAAATTAGACATTGAGCACAAACTGAAGAAGTTAGCTCTAAACACAAGTCACACTCTAAACACTTTGGCGATGTATCAATGTTGTCTTAAGAGTTTCTTAACGACAGTTTTCGAGGGTAAATTGATTGTCCTCTTGAAATACCTTCACAGATTAGTATAAGAGTCTCAAGGGTTTAGTCTTGTAAGGCAAGACAATTAATTTCCTTAAGATGTCTTCTCTTTTATTATACCCTTCCATCGTGAAAACCCTTCAGTGGTATGGCCCTTGAGTTGAACAGAAAGGATAACAGCAATGCAACTAATAGTCAAACAACCTTTCCGACAAGATGTGAAGCTCAATAACGAACTATCTATTTTAAAGACAACTTTTTATCGTTTATCTATATGTTCTTCAGTTGCCAAGATGTTCCTCCATATGCTCTCTTTTCCCTAACCAAAGTTGTTGTCTTTTCTACGTTTATCTTCGAGCTGGTCCACATACCACCGAAGCAACTATGAAATCCCATCACGTTAACCTGCCAGTTATGCCTCTTCTAGTTACGTGAGGACTTAAATGACTTACTGATGAACGTTATATTGCTAATGAACTTTGACATCATTTAGACTAACGCAGAGAGCGTCCTTGATTAGTTTCTCTTGAAGAGGGGCTATACAAATTTTCAATTACAAATACAATTACATACTTAGATGTTGACCATAGGACACTGTGGTTGAATCACGACTTAATATATACATAACACAGATGCGTTTTACATGCCAATGGCACAATGAAAGATTGATGTTCTTCATAATTTGAAGTGGTCTCCGAAGTAATTGATGCATTTGAAGAACTACAATGAGTTTATGCTTTTGAAAGTTATGGATTTTCACAGCAAACACCTGTGCAGAGAAAATGCAGTTAGTAAGGCACTTGTTTTAGAATATGGCCACACAGCTACTGTTACGACTGCAGAGGGAAAATAATTCGTGGAGATGTCTAACTCATTATTCGAGCCGGTTATTGCAAACACAGTCATAAGATCTGATGCTGTTTCTCTATCTCTCTATCGGTCTTTTTCTTCGTCTCCCCTTCGGCAGACAGACTTGATATGTCTGCTTTTCTCTCTTCTTCCAGTATGATGATGGATCTTACCATTTCCGGCTTTAGTGTGCAATTCCAAACTTTGTAAAGGGAGCTTTAAAACATTTCATTTGCATTGTATCGTCTCCTCTGTCTGTCTGGCGGTGTGCCATCTTCTTCACCAGACTGAATTTCTAACTCGATACTTAATCCAGGTATACGAACTCACCAAGACTTCATCTCTAGCAATTTCTGTGCTGGTCTTTCACTCAAAACTGAAAGCATTACTTTTCCAAAGTCTTATCCTAATTCTTCCTTTTCCCCTTATATCTCCTCGCTCCAATTTCAAACAACATCCACCGTAGCCGTCCGACTGTCTGTCTGCCTGACTCCTGGATCTCGACCTGGAAGAGAACACTTTCTGCCTATCGATTTTTTTATTGAGCGTCTGTGAATAAGCTGGTTCCCGCGACTTAGCTGTCGTTGGGCGCTATAGAAATCTCGAAATTACAGTTACGACAATTACTTCGCTGGCGCTTTAGAAGTTGTCAGGCAATTGTTGCAACGCACTGTTGTGAGCCCATGAAGCTCAGCTTTCCAACAAACTTTCGCTAATGTAATTTCCGCCAAGGATACAGTAGAAAAGTCCTAGATATACAGTATTAAACATACAATATTTAACAAATCACAAATAATACTGACAGACAGATATAAATTCATCTTATAAGTTCGCTTTTTGCATAGAAGGTCATCCAAATTACCTTTCGATAAGGAAATATCCGTTCAGAACACGATACTAAAGTAGTACAATATCCGTTCAGAACAAGATACTAAAGTCGTCCAATATCCGTTCAGCACAAGATACTAAAGTCGTCCAATTTGCTGAGGTATTTTTTATCAGCAGCCTCCAGCTGACGAGAACAAGTAGATGTCGTTTTCAGTTTAAGATACGCAACATTTGGGCGTTTTCAATATTTGTCGCCACTCGAAAAGGTTAAGTAGCTGAGATGCATTTTCTCGTAATTTTCTAACCCTGCCATGCTATGAAACTTCGTGAATACATTTGTAGACTGCGTCATCATTTGTTAGTGATCACGTTATTTTCAGACTGGTGTCTGCCGCCTGCCTTTGGTGGAGGAGGCGCTGGAAGAGGTCCGATTGGAGGAATCGCGGATAGGAATCCTTTTCCATGAGAGCCTCAATGCGTTTCTGCGCTGCTTCGAAGACCTTTGTATCGGCACGAGAGATGTTAGACTCAGTCACTTCGCGTGTCTTCGAGTCAAGGTTAATCTGAAGATAATGATGAACTTATATGCGCAGGCTTAAATACGTAACTGTAATTTGTAATTCTAATCGCAAATTTGAATAGCGCCTCTTCAAGAGAAACTACTCAGAGGCGCTGCCTACGGTAGAGTAAATGGTGTTGTGGTTCATTGAGAAAAAACGTTTATCAATTAGCAAGCAGTGTTCAGATAACTAAGAGAGTCATCACTGGTGAGCTTCCGCATGCACGTAGAACCTAATCAACGGATTCTCATGCAGAGTTGACAGTTGACACCATGATCGGGGTTCCTAGACTGCGATGCATCGAGAGTGAGGAACGACGACAGCTGATGAAGTCCACAGCACACGGTTACGGTTACATGTTACAGCATGTGCGAAGCAATTTGAAAGTCAATGGGCTTAACACAATATATAGATCTAGTCTTCCCAACTAAATTCATAGACACAGAGACAAGTAATGTAAGTCGTTCACAACAACGACAGCGGAATATCAGTACAAGAGATGATAACTTAAGATTTGCCAGAGATGAAGAGAATGTGTGAAAAACAGTTGAAAAGTGTTTACTGGACAACTGCAGGGAAGGATGCCAGCTCGAAGATAAATATAGCAGTCAATAACATAGGCAATGGGAAAGAAAAACATCACAAAAACTTAAGAACATGTAAAAACGTAAAAGAGCTTGTCTTTATGGATAGCCTTATAACGACTGCAGGCTAAAAGAGATCGATAACAAAGTTGTGACTGGATTATGTTATTAAAAAGTAAAAGTATGTTACCAAGTTGAAATAGTGAGAACATTTATTCTAGCATGGCTGTTTACTCCGTAAAACAGTGTAGACTCCAGTTTGCTAAGCTGATTTCCTGTACTAACGTGGATGCTTTTGCCACAAGATGTGGGTATTCACTAGTAAAGACAGCCGAGCCATCTACCCAACAAGTTTGGTACCTTAGCAGTCCAAGCATTGCCGATGTACCAGACCTCAACATTAGGTTTTTGAGTCGAAGTCTAAAATTTTAGTCCGATTCTCTTCACTATTTTTAGGGAGTATTACCGCGAAACTTGGATATTTAAAAATATCGACAAATCACAGATGCTGGAGCTTGAAGTAAGGTGGTACAGAAGAATATTACATCTAAACTCGACGCAGATCATCACAAACATCGAAGTAAGAAAAAAGCCTTCATCAAAGAAGATCATTTGCACGCGATAGAAACGGGATCGGGTTGGACACATAATGCATGACGAATGATGACAGAAAGATCAAAAGGTCGATGCTGATAACATGCAAGAAGACGGGGAAAGATCTTGTGCACAATGATTAACGACATACTTAGAAAACTGGGAAAAACAAACGTTCTTAGCTTGATTTTAGGTAGGTAAGTAAGTAAGAAAGTAAGTAAGTAAGCAAGTAGGTAAGCAAGTAGTTAAGTATGTATGTAATGCGTTTGTTAACACGCCATATGCCCATCGACTGAGCGAGGAATCGTAAGCGTGGGTGGATCACAGCGGTCAGACAACAAAAGCAAGACGATACAAATAAGTCTTAAACGGCTTTATGAATATGTCTAGCGAGATAAGGTTGTTGGTGATGTAAACAGGAAGACTATTCCAGATGGATGATGAAGAATTGCTGAATCCACGGCGTGAGAATTCAGACCGATAGTCTCTGATGCCAGGGAGATACAGACGGTTTTGTGTAGCTGATCCCAGAGATCTAGATGATTACACCGCAAGCTTCAAAGGAAACCATTATATGTGCAGTCCATGGATAACGATGATGAGGACGACGATGATGATGATAATGCTGATGATGACTACGATGATGATGATGACAAAAGTGCATATTTGAACTCCTTTAGTCCTCTATATATTAAGATATTCAAATTTATCTGCCCCAATCATTAATGTAGCGCTCGATTCTAATATCCTCTTCATTGCCCTCTTTTTAACAATCATTAATTTCGCCTATAAATGTTACTTTAATTATAAGGTTTGCACTTCAGGAGAGATAATTCTTTGTGTTGATGGTCTTGATGCCTACTCTTTGTTACCTCGTTTGGCGCTTGAATCGCCACGTATTCGCGAAAGATTCTCTTGGCTTCCGTACTTCGGTGTTTCTCTGACGTCAGATGTCTGTATTTCTCGCACTGGATCCAGAACTCGATGTTCTCGTCGCTGTACTCTCGCCGAAGGAACTCGCGAAACAACTTCAGTCCATCTGTGCACAAGAAATATGATTGGCTGCCACTTATAACATGCTCTGCTTTAAATTTCTCTGGTAAAAATTTCTGACTTACTGACTGACTGACTGATTGACTGACTGACTGATTGACTAACTCACTGACTCACCGACTCCCCAACCCACCCGCCCACCATCCTACCCACCAAACCCACCCACCCACTCACGCACTCACTCTCGCTCTCGCTCTCACTCTCACTCACTCACACTCGATATCAATCATGCGCTTGGCTGTAGGAGGCAGACATATCATCATAAATCATTATACAGTTCTGTCACTTTAACTGACAAAAATGCTTAAAAAACCAGAAACATAATAATGTATATATACTTACTTATTTACTTTCTTAGTTATACATATACATGTGTTATAGGGTTTAGGTCACATGTTGTGCGTTATTGCTAGGCATTTGATGTGTGCTATCGTTTTGGTCTCGCTGCTTTAACCTGTAGCATCGCTTCACTCAACTAACATCCAACTATCATTTCAGCGCATAGGAGCAGTTCTTATGAAAAGCTCTGCATGCATGTAGATCTGAAAAGCTAAAGACGTGTACATGTTGGTCGATGCATAACACACCTTCTGATGCAAATACACACAGTGCATGCTCCACAGAATATGCAGGGGTCTAGACACAGACGCAGCACAACTGCTGGATTCTTTATGTTATATATTATATTCGCTGGTAGGCCGTGGCCAGGTCACGTGGCCAGGTCACGTGGCGCACTGCGTAGGTTATGTTGTTATGATAAGGTGCGTGGGTGCGTGCGTGGGTGTGTGTGTCAGTGACTCTAGGAAGAGTTTAACTTTGATTGATGTTGTAAAAAAGTCCAAGTTCCTTAAAAATCTGTTAAAAGTAAGAAGTCAGTTGCCAGCGTCAGTAGAACTTTTTGTATATTTGTATGTATGTATGTATGTATTTATGTATGTACCGGTATGTATTTATGTTTGTATGAATGTATGTATGTATGTATCTATGTATGTATGTATATATATAGTTATGTATGTATGTATGTATATATATATTTATGTATGTATGTATGTATAATATGTATGCATGTATATATGTATGCATGTATGTATTATGTATGTACGTATCCAAGAACTTGTATAGCGCATTTTAATAAACTCACAAAGGCGCTACAGCATGGCTATCTAGTAGTTTGGTTCGCAGTTAAATTTCGACTGTGTTAACTTACAGCTATCTGCGAGTAGTTTATCGAAGGCCTTCGTCCACCCCTGAAGGGTTTCCGTCGAGGGCAAAATGGCGTTTGTCGAGTGACCCGGTTGACCTTCAGCCGAACGACGGAAGAATGCAAAGCGATCCTTCTTGTCTTTATGTCTGAACAGAAGCAAAAAGCTCTGGCTTTTTGGTGCTGTTATAATCAGTGCCTTATGTAAGTGAGAAAAGCAACAAGAGAAAGCCAGTCAGCTTAATAGTATGCATATGCAGTAACGCAGGTAACCAAAAATACAAATGCTTTTGATGTTATCTATACATTTGGCCTAGACATAAGGTTGAAACACCCACATAACTCTGAAAGATTTATTAAAAGATGTGTATAGATTTATTAAAGGATATGTACAGCGCATGATTCTAAGACTATTAAGTGAGACGATGTTTGCTATTGGCAACAGTTACGGGAACTGTACACTTTTTAGTACGAAAATAACATAAACAAGACAACACTCCAATCAAAAACACAGCAATGTCTGTTTACATCGTGTTAAGTTGGTTCATAGTCATTTGTCAGTAACTAATCTGTTGCTAGAGTCATACTAGAGTAATGTCTGATTACTTCAGACATCTGTGTGTCGAGAACGTTCATAAGCATTACCTATCCTGTGCTAAAGCATATTATGTCGCCTGCTGCCAGACTGTCTACTTACTATTAAAGGCCACGTCGTTTTCTGACCTTATTATTAAATGCCACATCGTTTTCTGATCACACTGAGTGTGCTTTATTAAAAACATCCTGGTTACATTAATGCTTTAAGAATGCAAAGATTTCACAATGAGTCATTAGAAATTTCCTAACATGTCGAATACAAACCTTTAAAACTCATTATATAATTAGATAATTCGCTAGTTATTCACGATTTCCTAGTACTCAATTGATTGATTAATCAACCCCAATCATCACCCACCGTAGCCGCCACGCTCTCTCTGCCTGGCTTTTAGATATTGACCTGGAACCGAACCTCTTTGCCTATCGATTTGGTTTTGACTGTGAATAAGCTGGTCCCAGTGACGTGGCTTTCGTTGGGCGCTGTAGAAATCCTGAGATTACGATTAAGATTACGATTTAATTCGTTCGTTATTGGATTTTAATTTGTTTTTCTGAAGATTTTGATTGCATTTGTTGGCTTACGTTGTTGAAGCTTTGTGGCTGGTGGCTCCATCTGTCGTTTCGTCTTCGGATTCCGTGCAGTCTGTGCTGTTCCGCATCACATTATCTGTCGATCGATTCACAACCGACGGCTAATAAACACACCCCACATCTTCACTTAGTAACTTCTGAAGACTACAGTCCTCATTCGTCACCATCAACATCATTATAATCATCATCAACATCGTCTTCATCATCTTCATCATCATCACCATCATCATCATCATACTCATCATCATCATCATCATCATTATCATCATCATAACTATCATAATAATCATCATCATCGCCGCCGTCATCATTATCATCATCATCATCGCCGTCGTCATCATTATCGTCATCATCATCATTATCATTAGCATTATGCTCATCATTATTATTAACATTATCATCATCATCATTATCATCATCATCATAGCCGTCGTCATCGTCGTCTTTCTCAATACCTTCCTCTTCATAAACAAGCAATTTAGTTATAAAGGGAGGTTTGAGTTCTGGCTAAAAAGGTCAGCCTTTTGTTCAAGAATAATGGAAGTGCGTAGTTTAATACCATCTCAGAGTAGAAACAAAATACCAAATCCACAATAAAAGTCGTCTTCCAGAAGTAGGCTCTGAAAGAATGACTACGTGAAAGGAATGCGCGGGGTATTTGAACGAGAAACAACTGAACGGAATTCCTATTGTCTAGCAGTTTGTTTATTCCAGAGACCCGTTCAGTGTTCAGTTTTTTGTCTGTGATATCAACTAATGACTTGTTGCTTGAATATTCACTTAACTGACCACTAGATACTTGTGCCATAAAACAGAATAAACTTGTTTCGACAGTAGAAAGGTCATAAAGTCCGACATAGCTTAACCACTGTTTCAACTAATAATAATAATAATAATAATAATTATTATTATTATTATTATTATTATGACTTAGTGTGACAATAATTATTATTATTATTATTATTATGACTTAGTGTGACTATGATATATTGCACATAAAATAAAAACTAATCTTGATAGCATACTATTCCTAATAATAGAAAAAATTTCTAGAAACCCACTTTTATATCTGAGTAGATTAAGAAGCCATGTCAAGCAGAGCAGCCAATGAATGTCGAAATGAAGCCAAACGTTAGGCCCACCAACAATTAATTGTTGTTATACACGCGAGGAATCGAGCAAGACACAAAACTTCGAATAAACCAAGAAACCAGTAAACCATCCCATCAGTAAGTCGCGTGTTTAGTTTATACTGATATCTTAAACATTGTGCTTAGTTTATCGAAAGGCTGATGCATTTGCAACTAGAATACGATCAGTTAGTTTTTACTGCTGTTTCTATGCTCTGGAAATAGAGTTTTTAAACCCAGTTAGGAGTGTGCCATTGTCTAATGGTTAGCTTGATGGATTGTCAAGTTAAAGGTCGGGGTTCAATTCCCCGTCAGAGCAGATATTTTTTCGAGATTTCGGCTCCACTTGCGCCCCCTAGTCAACTCAGTTATTATGAGTACTCAGACTGTACACTGTTAGTGGGAAGATTAGGCGGCAAAGGAGAGGACTGGCCACACGCCATAAAATGCCGAGGCTAAGAAAGTTAAATCGTTAACACTTTTTACCTATGATTGCAAGGGACTGCTCTTCTTCTTCTTCTTCTTCTTCTTCTTCTTCATCTGCTGCTGCTTCTGCTTCTTCTGAGTCTGAGTCTAAATCTGAATCTGAGTAGCGGTTGCCGACCTCGATTAAACTTAGTGTTCTGAATGCGCTATATAAAGTGTTGTCCATTTATTAAGTTTCTGGTTCACGCCCTCTATTGTCGCAGTTATGAGTTAGTTGAAGGATTATTTTGTGTTTGGGTTTGGTTGTGTTTAATCAGGACAGGATTTGTTTTGAACATTGTCACCTATTTATTAGTAAAACTTGGACTATGATAAAGTTTTAGCACACAACTCTCCTCTAGTAGTTGGACCTATTTACTAGTCACCTGGACTATGATCTCCTCTAGTAGTTGGACCTATTTACTAGTCACCTGGACTATGATCTCCTCTAGTAGTTGGACCTATTTACTAGTCACCTGGACTATGATTCTAGTAGTCATGAGTTTGTCGTTATTATTGGACCGGCTTTTAAACAATTAGAACTACGTGTTAAGAATTTTTATTATCGATGATAAAGGTATAATGGAGTGATATCAGTATTTTATTTTAATGACCCAGTCTTGTAACAAACTACTACGAGTTCGATTGAAAGACACAGGAAATTCCTGCGACCTTAAAAAGCTTATAGAGTAAACTGTTTTAAACTACAGAGTCGCTACGAAGTAGGTTTATAACCGAGAATTTAGGGTTAGCAAGCGTAATGCATATCCGGCACTAGAACTTACATAAATTTTATGAAGTAGGCCAAACATGCATGAGATAATAGGATTTCTAAGATTCTGAAGGAAGCATAAATATTCTAGTTAAACCAGATAAATCTAATTTTGCAGTATTCATTAAGATATGTGACATCCTCAATGCAGTTTGAAGAAATCAGAGCTACACCGATTCTTTTGATTTCAAGCGAACACTTAGAATTGCCTTTAACCGCAATTTTGAAGCTTCAAGCTTGATTCCATACATGTAAAATAAAAACCAAAAAGAAGTTAGGCAACAACCTCTGCGAATATTAGTGCGTGTGTTTTATTCATAATACAGACTCATCTGTGTTTCACCGCTTGCAATTTCTTCATTGGCCTTTCACTCAAAACTAAAACATTGCTCTTTCACAGATCATATCCCTTCTTCCCTTCTTCCTCTTACCTCTCTTTCCGCTCCAATACCAAACACCATCAACCGTAGCTGCCACGCTTTCTCTCTGCCTAGCTTTTGGATCTTGACCTGGAACCGAACCCTTTTGCCTATCGATTTTGTTTTGACTGAGCCCCTGTGAATAAACTGGTCCCCGTGACGTGGCTTTCGTTGGGCGCTGTAGAAATCTCGGAATTACGATGACGATTACGATTTTGCTGCTTGTAGTTTAAGCTTCTCAAATGTTGGCCGTACACTGTAGGTATGCATTGGACTTAAGGAGGCATTCAGACTGAAGATGGTGGCCCCAGGGCTTTCGCACGGTTCGACATTGCGATCAAGGGCGGTTTCACATTAAAATCATAATAATAATAGTAGTAGTAGTAGTAGTAGTAGTAGTAGTAGTAGTAGTAGTAGTAGTAGTAATAATAAAAGTAATAATAATAAAGGTAATAAAAATAATAATAATAATATTTATGGAGGCCGAGAAAAGGGCGATGTACATGAACAGTTATGCATTGTCTGCACCCACATGCAGCTCAAGCGTCAGCATATACACTGTAAAAGCAATTAATTAGCATATCAAAAGAATATAGACATGGTGTACCGGTAGTTAATTGCAAGGATCGTTGGCAGTGGGGACCTAGGAATAGTCATCAGTAACTTGTACACGTCTATTAAAAAAAGCAAAGATGGACTCAACACAACAAAATACCAACTTTGACTCAACACAACAAACTACCAACTTTGACTCAACACAACAAACTACCAACTTTGACTCAACACAACAAACTACCAACTTTGACTCAACACAACAAACTACCAACTTTGACTCAACACAACAAAATACCAACTTTTATTTCGTTTCTATTGCATGCCTGGCCCGAGAATCGAACCCGGGTCGAAGAGGTGAATTGGGATGAGCCGCTTAAACTTGCCAAGCAATAGACCGATAGCGGGCGATTACATCGCATCTCCGGCAACGGGTCTGCTCAGTCCTCTGATAAGACTGCCTCACTATGAGCACCGCGAAACGTCTTGGAGTAGGTACCACACACGGATCGGGCAAAATTTATACCTCATCAACAGTAAAGTGGCAAGCCAGGAAAACCGAAAGATAAACTCGGCTACGGCACAGTGTGGCTGTCTTAACGTATGCGCACATTAGCTTCGCCGTTAGAATGTTGAGATAATGGGCCACTCAACGATGCCAGAACTCGAAGCCGGCCCGAGCAGGCGGGCGGATGGGTGAGTTCGTAGGCAGCCCCCTTATCAGCCCCGGGGCGTCTGGGTCCTGCTGATGACGTCAAACGCTGCGTTACATCTAAGCGGAGTTGCACTCTAGGAAACGTTCCCATGTTTTAAGTGCAGGGAAACGACGTCTGGGTGTGGAGAGCGGACAATCGGATGAGAGGCGCGTTTTCATTCTACGCCTCCGCAATTGGCAGGAATGTCTTTGTGACGCCGCTTTTCTGCTGCTCTTTGCTCAGCGTTTTAAGATCGTCTCATCCGGGAGTCAAGCTGGCGAAATTCTCCCGCGTTTCGCAATGTTTTTTGCCTCTTCTCCTTTTCTCTGACTGACTTCTGGATCTTGACCTGGAACCGAACCCTTTTGCTTATAGATTTTGTTTTGACTGAGCGTCTGTGAATAGGAGCTGGTTCCCGCGACTTAGCTTTCGTTGGGCGCTGTAGAAATCTCGAGATTACTATTATGATTACAATTTTCTCTGATCTATTGGATTTTGCTTCTGCCGCGTATCCTATCCTGATTCTTCCTCTTCCCCTTATCTCACTTTCCGGTTCAATTCCAAACACCATCCACCATAGCCGTCTGACTGCCTGCCTGACTGTTGAATCTTCATCTGAAACTGAACTCTTCCTGCCTAACGATTTTGTTTTGACTGAGCGCCTATGAAGTAGGTGGTTCCCGCGACTTAGCTTTCGTTGGGCGCTGTAGAAATCTCGAGCTTACAATTACGAACGTATTACGACTTTTTAACTACGGTTTTACTTGAAACGACAATCGATTGATGTAAATGTAAATGCAAATCTACAAACTTCTCTGAGCCAAACAAAAGCTGCATCAAAGAAACCAGCTTATTCGCTGGCGCTATATTAAATAAAGTCATCATAAGTCAGGTAGTTGGGTCAGTTTCTGTGCCAAGTTCGAATCCCGGAAATCAGGCCTGGAAGACAACGCAAGTAAATAAGTAAGTAAATAATGCATTTGTTGACAAGCCATATGTCCATTGGCTGAGTGAGGAATCGTAGGCGTGGACAAACACACAAACAATTAAACACATAACACAGCAAACAAATAAAGGAAGATGTACAACCACAAATGCAGACATACAAAATGACACTCAACCACAAATGCAGACATACAAAATGACACTCAACCACAAATGCAGACATACAAAATGACACTCAACCACAAATGCAGACATACAAAATGACACAACCACAAATGCAGACATACAAAATGACCCTCAACCACAAATGCAGACATACAAAATGACACAACCACAAATGCAGACATACAAAATGACACTCAACCACAAATGCAGACATACAAAATGACACTCAACCACAAATGCAGACATACAAAATGACACAACCACAAATGCAGACATACAAAATGACACTCAACCACAAATGCAGACATACAAAATGACACTCATACAAAATGACACTCAACCACAAATGCAGACATACAAAATGACACTCAACCACAAATGCAGACATACAAAATGACACTCAACCACAAATGCAGACATACAAAATGACACTCAACCACAAATGCAGACATACAAAATGACACTCAACCACAAATGCAGACATACAAAATGACACTCAACCACAAATGCAGACATACAAAATGACCCTCAACCACAAATGCAGACATACAAAATGACCCTCAACCACAAATCACTCAACCACAAATGCAGACATACAAAATGACACTCAACCACAAATGCAGACATACAAAATGACCCTCAACCACAAATGCCTCAGCCACAAATGCAGACATACAGAATGACACTCAACCACAAAAACAGACATACAGAATGACACTCAACCACAAATACAGATATGCAGAATGTCACATAGACATAAAGGTGAGTGATGTCTTGTTCATAATGACAAGGGCGACATAGAAGTCATAAGATTACATTAGCTTGCTAAACGCAATGTTAAACACAATGTCTCCTAACGAAAGGAATTACATGTGAACAATATATGGGCATAAATTGTCTCGTAATACAGTCAATGTGGCCACAGGCGTCTCTCAGTCTGTGAAACTTAGATTACCTTAATAAAACTTTAGGCAATCAAGCTTAAACTCAAAGCCCTAATGAAATTTGAAACGCTATTAGAGAAATGTTTGGCGGTAAAAGTCAAAGTAAAGATGTTGACAGGCTTGTCAAGTTACTTTACAAAAGAAATCAATAATTTAAAGAAATTTCTCAGGCATATGGATTGCGCTAACCACAGCTTCACACACGGAACAACTGCTTGTTCGGCTTCAAAGAACCATGTGAATGTAACACCATTAAGATATCTTTGCACAGTCATTCTATTCTTTAGCAAATTAATTTCAAATAACTTTCATTAATAAACCACAATCCAGACAGCCACCTTCACTTGGCCCAAAACTGGCCCACTTTGTGTCCCTGGTGGCCAGATATGTGGAAGGCACGGTAGCATATTGGATAGAGTGCTCGGCTTGTAACGCGGAGAGTACTGGTTCGAGACTCCTCCGAGACGGTTACTGTGTAGGGACCTTGAGCAAGTCCTTTACTCACAATTGCTCGGCGCCATCGATTGATGCTGAGCCATTAGAAAGTGGCGCCTAATAAATGCATACAAATTTTAAAAAATAAACAAGATATGGGACCAACCTGGACCCAACGAACGTCGCTGTCAAGGACGGGATTTGTGAGGTTCTTGAAAGTCGCTATATAAATGTCATATTCAGATACATACAAGATATGAGGAGCACGGTAGCCTATTTGTTAGAGCGCTCGGCTTGTAACGCTGAGAGTACGGGTTCGAGCCTTCTCCCGAGACGGTTACTGTGTAGGGACCTTGATCAAGTCCTTACTCAGAATTGCTCAGGGTCATCGAATGATGCTTAGTCATTAGGTAGTGGCGCTTAATAAATGCAGAACTAAGAAGGTAATAGCTAATGCCGATGACTATTGAATCCTTATTGGCGTCTCCCAGTAGCCTAACAGACCTGATTCCTAAAGCTACACTGATTCAGAAGCGGTTTTCGTTGTCATTCAGTCTGCTTTTTTGAACCCTCGGCTCTGAGCGTACTTAGCGTAACCCCCGTAGCTAATCTACGAAGCCCTGTTTAGACCTACATCTGTTTATCCTCTCTTATCAAAACGAACTTAATCAGGTCACCCTCCCTCGTTCATTCAGATCCCAAAGAAACCCCTAACTAACTCGAAAGCTCTTAACCTCTGGCATTCCTCGGCATTTACGCACTACATTCCCACGCCGTTAACCCCACTGACCCTGTAACCCCGGCTCTACAGACCCTTCCAAGTCTGGTCTTTCGATCTAGTAAGGTTTTGGAATCTTATGGATCGTCAAATGGCGCCTTCATTGGTTCTGGTCGGACGGCGCTTGTTTGCAAAGAAAAGCCCCGGATTCAATTTACTCATTAAGGCTCGAGTAAGAAAAACACCAGATAAGAGCGTATAGCCGCAGTTTATAGGTGCGTTTAAACGAACTACGGAAAGTCAGACACACGTGCAGATATCCAACGACGGAAAAAGGACTGACAGACATACAGAGGCAGGCATAAATACACAGAAACACATAGGCAGAGAGACAGAAAGACAAGCACATAGAATGAATGAATGGGTGGAAGGATGGAAGGAAGGAAAGAAGGATGGATGGATGGATGGATTGATGGATGGATGATGAACGGGTGGATGAATGGTTGGATGGACTGATTAATGCTGGATGAATGGTTGGATGGATGAATGAATGGATGGATGGATGGCTGGCTGGCTGGATGGATGATGAATGGATGGATGAATGGTTGGAAGGATGGACTGATTAATAGCTGGATGAATGGTTGGATGGATGACTGGGTGGATGGCTGGCTGGATGGATGGATCAATTGAGAATGTGTGTGTGATGTATATGCATGCATCCAAGCTTGCATGCTTGCGTGGATTTTGTATTTTTCTATCATCAAAAATGTACTCTGTATTTCTGTTGGTAATCAATAACTGGAAATAGGTATTTACGGCATATACAGAGCCGGAAATGATCAAATCGTCGTTACCTAAAGGCTAGCAAGAGTAAAGTTTGGAAAGGAGAACAGATAGCTATATAAATCAATGGAAGCGGAGATGACGAGGAAGGCGACTTAGGAAACTGGAGACTCCTTTTCTTATTACACCTGAACTTACTGCACTTCTATATTTTGCCATATCACTGTTACATTTGGTAGTAGGCGCTACAGAAGTTCATCAGTTATGCATAAGGGCTGAGTTGCTGCGCTAAAGAAATAGCGCAGAAATAGCAAATGACAGATACGGATGTAACAACATCTCGTTTTGCGACACGTGATGGTTTGTTTAGTTGCTCATGTTTACCCTATTATGCAAGCGGGATTAATCTGGTTTGGTCCTCAACAAAATGCCTTCCCAGAATGTACTGCAGAAATATTGTATACCAATTTGCAGTCAAACAGACAATCTCTACCTATATGACTGATTTCCAGAAATATGGTTCAGTGCAGGAAAAACCTCGGTGTGTTTGAATTGCTGTACGGGAGCGCGGAACCAACAGGTCCCCACGTTCTGAAAAGCGCAGTGTTGGTTGATCTGGCCGGCTCGATACAAGAACACAGAGCTCCCAGATATCTTGCTGCTGCGTGGATACCTTGATATCTTGTTGCTTACATCTTCATTAGTTTTACCATCACCACTACGATTTTCATCGTTATCATCATTACCACAATCACCATCAACATGGTGGTTTTATATATAATTTTTACTACTACTGCTACTACTTCTACTACTACCACTATTATTATTATTATTATTTTTATTATTATTATTATTATTATTATTGTTGTTGTTGTTGATAATGATGATGATAATAATAATACTAATGATGATGATGATGATAATAATATCACCATCATCATATCATTATTATTATTTTTATTATTGTTGTTGTTGTTGTTGTTGATGATGATGATAATAATAATTATAATAATAACATCATCATCATCATCATCATCATCATCATCATCATTATTATTAATATTATTATTTTGTCCCGAATAGCGTTCCAGTCCATGAACGATTGTTGATCACCTTATTCGCTTACTAACTTACTAACTGACTTATTATTATTGTTATTATTTTTGTAAAATTATTATTATTACCTGTTGATGAGGTTGATGTCGTAGGAAGAGCGCGTAGGCGGGGACTCTGTCACCGGCTCCTGCGCTTCTACTCCGGGTCAGAGGTCGAAGAATCTTCTTGAAGCGATCTCGTCCTCTGTGCTCAGACGACTTCTTCTTCGGGTAGGGCGATGACCTTACTGACCCTTCGTCTCCGACCGACGACTGATCAGCGTCCGATTCCACCTCAGAACCATTTCCCACTAGTTTCAAGTCCGCACTGGACACCACCTGAGTGACGCCCTGACGTTCAGCTGGCAGACGAAGGACCCCGCAGCGGGGCTTGGGCTCAGACTTCTGAGAGTTGCTTCGCTGGTGGGTGTCGGATGACTGAGCCGCTGATGGTGGGTGTCTACTGGGGGTTGGGGTCCTGGGCGAATCGATGGAGATCTTTGGAGTTTGACGGCTATGGCGTCCCAGCCTCTTCTCCGCCTCGAGGTCCTGAGATGTGAGGCCGAGAACGCGTTCCGCTTTGCTTGGTCTCGAGTTCTGTGAGCGATGTGGTTGACTGCACTCTCGCGATGGAGATGGATGCGCATCGTGGATGTCTCCTGTCGACGATGGACGATTATTGTTCTCCTGTTGAAAGTCGATTTTCACAGGAACTGAAGTTGGTTCCGGTTTCTAGTTCAAACACAATGTAAAGGAATGGAAAGAGAAATTAATATGGCGTAACGTGTCGGTAACGCGTTTTATCTGTGATCATGTGGTTGCGGGTTCGAGTCCGTGTAACGACCCTGGACAAGTTGTTTGCCTCTGTCACCAAGCAGTAGAATAAGTTGGGAAGTAAACGGCAAGTCCTACGATGCGCTGGCCTCGTGTCTAGAACCTTGGGATTCGTCCACTGCCATCTCAAGGGCCTAAAGAGAAGGAAATGGAATATGGGATACTTAACTTTACTTACATAGATTATCCTCTCAAAGATACTGTAGAATACACTTCACAACATTGGTATGCTCACAGAATGGCCGGTTATTTCGTAGTGAAATAAGTGTTCCGGAGGAGTGGACAGGACCACTGACACATACAGCGAACAACACAATAGTTTGACTACCATTATCTCATTGGATGATGCCTGTTGAATAGACAGTACACCCATTCTTGGGCCCAGTTTCCCATCAGCGTAAGATTTTAATCAGTAACCTACAAGGGCTAAAGTGAACGACGTTAGGACCAACATTTTCTGTAACAAACTGGTACACTATAGTTACACAATATTCCGGAGCCACGTCCATATAAGCCTACCAAATAATTAGTAATCAGTTCTGAGTTAGTAATTTGTAATCATAGTTGTGCCACTCTTGGCATAATACGATGGCTAACTTGTAATAATTTAAAAAGCAAAATCGACTGCACTTAAATATTTCTTGAGATTGTGTACATGATCTTTTATATATTTTTCTTAAACATTAAGGGTCTTATACCTGAGTTGGATTTGAATAGTTCTTTATTTTTGCTTCTTTCTAGTTGTGTATATATGCGGTATATTATCTTAATTGTATTGCACTTCAATACTTTTATCTCTCTGCTACTGTGTTTATAGGCAGCCATAATTATTCGGGACTTTTGGGATGGTTCAAACTGTTCAACAGGTATAATGCTCCGGTTTTGGCAAATGGTCTTGGTCTTCTTAATCAAGTGTCTTAATACGTCATCCCTTTCGATACGATAATCATCGTCGTCATCATCATTATTATCATCATCACTTTTATTCATTCAAAGACAAAAATGACAGCCTTACAAAATGCTGTACAGTTAAACGGGATAAAAAGGGCACGCCCAGACGGGGGGATAATCCTACATAATTATTGCTGCCTATTAACACAGTAGCGGAAAGATAAGAGTATTGAAGTGCAATACAATTAAGATAATATACAGCATATATATACACAAATTAAACAGAAGCAAAATAAAGGACTATTCAAATCCAACTGAGGTATAAGCTCCTTAATATTTAAGAAAAAATACATAAAAATCATGTACACAATCTCAAGAATATTTAAGTACAGTCACATTTGTTTTATAAATAATTGTGAAATTATTTTACAAAGCTCATCGGGAATGAATTCCACAACGACCAACCAAACGCACTTAATTGAAAATAGCCGTTTGTTCGTAAGGGCGAAAGTGCTAGAGTAGTTACCTTGAGATCCAGTGAAATAAGAATAGTATCAATATTGCTGTAGTATGCATGGGTCATTACCCCAAACAGAACATCGTTGAAATGATTCTGTATTGATCAACCTAGGGGGCCTTCTTTCCATTCGTGAATTAAGACAGCTAATAGGATTAATAGGAAAACATGGTATTCGCCCCGTTACTTTTTTACTATCGATCTTATAATCTTACAGCCACGTTTAAAGCGTTAATTCTGAGTATCTATGTTGCGTAGATTAGTCCTCGTCTTCTTTTTTGCCCTCACTTTGCCGACTGAGTTGAGCCGCAGATAGTTGGGCTGGTCAGTTACTTTGGTTAAAGCATACGTCAAGGCATTTCTGTGAGGATGTCGGTTCGCATAACGATCGTGGCTTATTTCAGAGATTTTAACCTCGGGCTAGCACACACTCTGTACTCTGTATATCGTTCCAGCAGCCTATATCTCTCCTCAAAATGCACTACAAAACTGATCATCATGTCACGAGCTGGAAAATCTTAGACCTTCAGTGGCGTGGTGCCCATTAAAGGGGCAGTGAGTGGTGGTGAATAATCTCCCCCGATAAATTCATTGAAAAATGAGCAGGGTCGAGGCCATACCGTTGCTATAGAAAACCGTATACATTTACATTTACATGTAGACCTATCCTTTCAAGTCTCCTTCCCATACTCACGGACAGAGGGAGCTCTGTTGAGTAGGTTCTTGGTAGGCGCTTTACAAATTCTTTATGCTATTTACATATAGTAGGCCGTGATGATTTATTGTCGAGACCACTGATTACATATCTCCACCGCCCTTCTACCGTGACCTTTGAACCCATGATCTTGCTTACCTCTTTTTCCGCGTCCCTTGTGCAGCAGGGGGCCTTGCTCGGCCCCATCGCCGCCGCCTGCTTAGCACTCGCCTCAGGCTTCGACTTCGCCTTCGCTTGATTCGGTAGCTTTGGCATTCTCGCTGCCTTCACCAGTCTCTCTGACTTGGTTCATCTGTGCTTAGAACTAAACATCCGTCTAAAGCCTCGGCCTGCGCCGCCGCCGCTGCTTCGGCCACGGCCGCATTCAGTCCTGCACTTACTTCTTCAGCGAACACCAAGCCCCTTATCACTGGGTAGGAGCCGAGTTAAACTACGGAGCCGCTTTAGGGCCTATGCACGCCTTGCCCTCATTTCTTGTTTCGCCCCAGCTGTAGACTGGACTGTCAACCCAGAAATCTCCGCCATCAGAACAGAAAGATATTCCAGTATATCTGTTCCAGTTGCCCCCTAGCGAACTCAGCTATACGCTATCGGTGGGAATATCAGACGGCGAGGGAGAGAGGAATACTGGCGCCCTTGATATACTGTATATAATATATATAATATATATAGGGCCTATCATCTCCCAGTATTCGTCTCTCTCCTTATATATATATATATATAATATCTCTATTTGTATGCACAAGCTATTACAAGCACATGCACATGCACATGCAAATATATATATATATACCCTGCTCAGACTTCTTGTGCATGGCTGCCTCTCAGTCATTAGTCATAGCTAATATCAGGATTAGCTAATGCGCATGCGCTTCTTCTTCTCGCGCCCTAGATGTAGTGGGAGGGGACTACAGCTTATCATAAAATTTAAAAATGGCTGAGGAAATGCAAAGGCCAAGTACTGAGTAACTATGCCTAAGCCGTCACTTAATAACACAAGATAAATCCCAACTAAGGACTATGAAAGATTTAGATATGAAATTCACAGTCAAGAATGACGGACATTGCGCCTTTTTGAAACTGTAAAAGGTGCCATCGTTTGGTGGTGACGACGAAGATTATCAATGTTGTTGTTGTTCTAGTTATCATCGTCATCATCATCATCATCATCATTATCATTATCATTATTATTTTCGTTATCATTATTATCATTACAGTAGTGCTAGCATCTGTGCATCAGGCTATAGAACGAGCCAATGTGTGCAGCTCAATGTTTGCATTTGTTGAGGTCCGGTTCATAGTTCGCTTTGAATAAACACAAGATGGGAGCGGAAAGTTCCGGGAGCGTCTGTCGAGTAGCCCATCATAAGGGCATAATGTATAAATTTGCATGTGATTTTACCACTTGTGACATGACGATCAGGTTTGCAGTGCATTTGGAGGAGAGATATGAGCTGTTGGAACAAGATACAGAGTATATAGCTCATCAAAACCCTTCGTAACTCGTTAAAAAACATTTTCCAGCTCTATCCTTTGGCAAAACACGCGTTGTAACATAGCACAACAATATGTCCTGCACTTGTAGATGCACTTATTTTATCGCCATAAAGATCAAACTAATCGTCTAAGAGCACTTGATGAAGAAGAACTAGAATAGGAAGGAAGAAGAGCAAGAAATGGAAATACAGAAAGAAGAATTAGAAGAAGAGCAAGAGGTGGGGAAGAAGGAGTGATAGTAACTTCATTTACTTAGCCTCGGCACATATACGCACGGGTGGCCATTCCAGATCTCCCTCGCCGTTTTGTCTAATCAACGACAGTGTGCGGTGAGTGTACTCATTTTTATTTGCCAAAGGGCACTAATGAAACAGAAGTCTTGAAATGCTCCTGCCTTGGCGTGAATTTGAACCCTCGACTTCTCGGTTGACAGCCCAGCAAGCCAACCACAAGACCCTCTCTGAACGGAAATTGTCTTTCCTGCTGAACTTAATCAACGTTATGGGTCTACTATAGAGAATGACTACTCTGCATCATTATAATGGATATTCTAATTATGCAGCATTATGCAATATTATAATATATATTCATATAATAAAACAAACATGCCACCATAATTTATATCGTGCTATGTAATAACAATTATCTTTCAAAAACAATTGAGACATAAATTAACGTCATATCCTCTTTAAACTATTGCTTTGAACTGCAGAACGTGCATTTGCCCCAATAGGCATGCAAGTGAATGGGTCGAGCAAGGCTTGTCCTCTTAAACCAGAAGAGGAAGGAAAATTCGTTGACTAAACCTTCTGATAGACCACGGTAGCCTTTCCCCGCGGATTGCACCCTAGGTTAACTGTTATCCTGGTGTACGTTGTGGGTTGAACCAGCACCTGAAGTCGAAATTCGTCACAGTATATAGAATATTCGACTCACACAACCAGGTGCTAGCTGTATCAAACGCAACGAAACTGTTTTTCTTCTGATCCCTAGCGAAGCACCGTTTAGGTCCCTACAGTTTGTTAGTTTTTCACTGTCCGTTAACGTGAAGATCCAAATATCTTCGCTCTCTTCGTCCCAAACAATCGGCTCAAAGACCTTCGATCACAACTGACGATTACCGTGGATAGATCACTATTGTCTTCACGGTTCGATTGTACAGTTTGATTAACTATCATTATCGTGGATTATAACGAATTAAACAGCTTTATTGTGATGAATCTCGCAGTCAGCGATCTTCGGACAAGTAATAATAATAAATAACACTGGCCAACACATAATTTGTTGCCTCAAATGTTAGAACTGTTTCTGGGTATATTTGACCTGCTGATTCCAGAAAAGGCACCAGTTTTCTCCCAGCAGGTCTAGTTTTCGAGATATAGAACATTATGCCATATACCAGTCCTTGCCTCTGCTCGCCCATAAAACATAAGGCTATAGCTATAATTATGTAGTGCTCAATTTATTATGTGATACACTAAATAAACATAATAATACAAATACTTAAAAGAAAATGGTAGTACCTGAAACTGTACTTATATGATACCAAACAGAACAAGTTTGTTATAAAAATTTCAAGTCATTCGACACCGAAGAAGCTCCTTTTGTACGATTTCCGAGTGTGGCATCTGCCGGAACAATCGCGCATAATATTCCAGCAATAGTCTGCCATCATGTGTGCATCCCATCTTCCTTGATAACGATTTTCCATTGTTTTGATGTCTTGGTGAAATCTTTCAACTTGCTCTTCGCTGAAGTCACCAAGATTCTCTGGAAAGCGATCTAAGTGACTGTGGAGATAATGGACTTTAATGCTCATGTTGCAGCCAAGCTTGTTGAAATGAAGAAGCATATCCTCTACTAGTTGTGC
Source organism: Norana najaformis (assembly GCA_964023275.1). Taxonomy (NCBI): domain Eukaryota; kingdom Metazoa; phylum Annelida; class Clitellata; order Crassiclitellata; family Hormogastridae; genus Norana; species Norana najaformis. The sequence goes on along the minus strand of OZ029914.1, from coordinate 8,299,585 downwards.
ATAATTGTCTGCCTTCTTGTTGCCAAGAAAATTTTTACTTACAAGAACAAAGGAAGACCAGGCACAAGATTCGATTTCATTCATTGATGGTATGAAAAGTGGGTCATTCATAAGTTGCCTGATCTGTGGACCATCGAAGATTCCAGCCTTCAATTTTTCCATTGTAATTCCTGGTAACTTGTGTACTATGTATTCGAAGCATGAACCTTCTTTATTCAAAGCCCTGACAAATTGTTTCATCAGGCCTAGCTTTATATGTAGTGGTGGCAGTATGATCCTATCTCGTGCCACCAAAGATTCCTTGATTACATTTTGAGCTCCAACCACCATGTCTTTCCTCGAAGGCCAATCTTTTCTTGTCCAATGTTCATGCTTGGCTCTACTGTCCCAAAGACACAAAAAGCAGGGATACTTTGTGTAGCCACTTTGTTGACCAAGGAGGAAATTTACCATCTTCAAGTCTACACAAATTACCCATTGATGTTCTTTGTATTTTATCTTTTCCAGTACTAAAGAGATGGCATTGTACTCTTCTTTCATCCTGGTGGAGTGACCGATTGGAATAGAACCAAATTTGTTGCCGTTATTTAAAAGCACACATTTCAGACTACGTTTTGAACTGTCGATAAAAAGACGCCACTCATCTGGGCTGTAATCCGACAGACCAATTTTCTTCAATAAGTTGCCGATGTCATTACAGAATACTAGGTTGTTGTCTTCGGTAAAGAATGGCAGCAAATCCTTTTCTCTGTTTCTATAAATTGTAATTTTCGTTCCAGGCTGAAGTGCATTCTTTTCCTTTAGTCTGGACGCAAGCAATTCAGAGGACTCTTTGGAAAGATTTAAGTCCCTGATCAGATCACTCAACTCTTTTTGGTCAAAACGTTCACTGTGTGAAGTTGATTGGAAATCACTGTCACTGCCCCCACTTTCTTCACTTTCGTCATCTTGTCCGATACTGGACATGCAAGTGTCATCGTCTGAGAGCTGAGGTAGTTCGCGAAAAGGTGGAACTGGTACAATATCCGAATGCGGAACAGGTCTCCTGGCTGAAGGTATATCAGGGTAAGACAACTTGTGACGATTATTTCGATTGATGCCTATAATATTAACCATACAAAAGTAACAGTCGTCCAAGTGGTTTATCTGTTCCCTCCAAACCATCGGTACACCAAATTTCAGGCAGCTTCTCTTTCCAGTTGTCCAGTGGCGCAATTGTTCAATACAAGTTTTGCATACTGTATGAGGAGCCCATTGCTTATCTTGATCTCCAAGTTTGACACCAAAATAACCTACATATGCTCTTTTTACAAACTCAGAAATCGGTTTCCTGTTTGCTTTTAGTGTGTATTCCCCACAAATGTAGCAGATTATGTCTGGATGGTTAATGCAGCTCCGTCTGGAAGTAGCCATAACCTTAAGGATGTTCGCATCTGAGGAATTAAGTGACTAACCTAAAAAATAGTAAGAACAAGTAGTTATTTAATGCTCACATTCACAGATTGTTCTTGCGACCAACTCTTAATATGCCCTAAGACGACTGCGGCTGCTCTAGCTTTCAGGAGGCGGTTTATATAGGCTATAAATGCTGACTTCAGCATAATCTATTTACATAGTTCGAAACCATGAAACGCTGTATAAGCACAAATAAATTCTAAATGAGGTAATGAATTTAGTGCTGAGTAAGCTGTAGGCTACGGAATAGTTATTTCGTTGAATCAGCAATATCTCAGCACGCGGCAAGATATGCTGATTTTACATTATAAGGATGTAGGCATTATATGAATCAGCAAGAATTATAATTAGCCATAAATAAAGCTTATTATGACATTTTAGTTTTGCCAAAGACATCGTTTAAAGAGTGGACTGGGTTTTCTTTACAAAATCGACGATATCTGAGAAACTAGACCTGATGCACTCAATCCAATGACATTTTCTGAATCAGCGCCCAAAATTACCCCAAGAACAGGTTTAAAACCGAAGGGAACAAGAAAAAAATTTTTTTCTGTTGGCCAGTGTAATAATTAGAAACTTCTATTGCGCCGGTGTCTAATGCACAAGGCATCAACCGATGGCACATCAAAGCCAATCCGCAATCAGGTCAATATCCAGAAGGTCAGTCCACAGCGCAGAGAGGCAGCCTACGGTGGATAAGCAATTTGTAAGAGGTAAGTTTCAAGTTGAGAACGAAATGACAAAAGACAACTGCAGAACTGCTCTGTAACGGCTGCAACGAAGCTTTTACTTCAGTCCATGGTTAAGCTGATACATTAGACCTACTCACTGTTCCCCAGGCTCAGCATTGATATTATATTCGAAACTCTTAACGTTAACTGATTTCTACAGCGCCCAAAGAAAGCTAAGTAGCGGGAACCAGCTTATTCTTTTAAAGGTTTTTTGCTTAAGATGCTGGTTGTTGTAAAGATTGACAGTTAATTCAATAAATACACATAAACAGACACTATATAACTAATAACAGAGTTGCAACATGTAGGTGAATCTAAATGTTATGAAACTCGTTACACATAATACATGCACACATGCATTTGCTTGGGACACCGTTGAGCTTCCGTATCCTGGCGAGTAGTTGGAACCAGACAGATATAGTTGCTTGCCTTTGCAGACTCACTTTCACCATTAACAGTGGAGATTAGCCAAATCTAAATTGCTTCTATCTGCAAAGCCATTTGGAGCACTTCCATGCGATAATCTGAGTACAGACTGCGCTGAATACAATGTTGAAATTCGCCAATAGTTCATTACTGGAATAACGTATGCACACATACATGAGATGATTCAGTCGAATCGAATATTGAATTTTCACTTACATAATTAGATGGGATATTTTGAATCCGATGTATTGATATTGAGCACTCACCTTTACACGCTACAGACATCCAAGGGGATCTAGCTCTACATGAGCCCACTCTGTGCTTGTAGCTAGAGAGGTCTGGGGACAGTTAAAAGGATTTCTGAACTTTGAACTTGCTGCACTTGAAGGCTGGAACGAGGAGACCTCCAAAGACGATTCCTAGCTCATGCGATATGGCACGTCTCTTCCATCAAACGAGTCACAATGTGTTAAGGTCCAGCTGTTCAATTTTGATGAAGTAATCGACTGAATATATTTAATGATGTATGTGTATTAAACGCAAATTAGGTGACTGTATTATGTAGGTCATATGTTTTCTGCGCTGCTGGTTCTCTGCTTGCTTGTTTTGTCTTCAGGCTTCATCATGATTAAAAGTAACGTTTAGGCCAAAACTTTACTTGTTTTAAAATGCATTAAATTTCGAAGCCTCACAGGAGTTGGAGCTCCACAAGACTCGTATGAATTGGATCACACACTAGTCAGTAGATAACTTTCACACTCCTATAGTAACCTCCATTCATATCAGGAATAGGCTAAATAGGTAACCCTCCAGTTTTTACATTTTGTATAATTTAAGGAGTGCGCTATGATCTAATCACTGTAATGGTTGAGGTGTTGGATTGTCAACCTACAGGTCGGCGGTTCAAATCCCGGTCAGGGCAAAAATATGTTTCGAGATTTCGCCTCATTTCGGTTCCACTTGCGATTCCTAGCGAACTCAGGTATAAAGAGTACACTGACCGAACAGTGTCAATGGGAAGATCAGACAGCGAGGGAGAGGACTGGGCCCCCGCAGTCATATCCCATGGCTAAGAAAAATGAATCAGCTTGACGCCCACTAACGCCTCTGAGAGTTAACTTATAGGCCTGCTGGTCTTTTTCTAATATAGAATTGGAGGCTATATGGTTTTCGTCATCGCTCTCCAAAATTCACAATCCACTTCGTTTTGCAGTCTGTGTGGAACGTTCTCGCAATAATGATAGTAATAATGCTTGGCTTTGTTCAAAATGCAATTGTAATGGAGAAATAATCAATTGGACATATCACCATGATCTTATTATCAGCAACATTAAAGAGGATACTTTTGTACCCTATGATAGCCACCTAGACAGTGCCTCTAAGCGGACTCGAAGTGGCACTATGCAAATGTTCTGTAAAAAGTGCAGTCTCCTTCATAATACTATTAATCAATAATCATCTGAGAGTCTTCAATGTGTAGGCTACCCTGATCGACAGCCTACTCCTGTCCATCAGCACTGTGAAGGCCCGTTTCGATTGAATTTGTCGTAATATCCGTATAGACATTTTCAGCAGCGATTCAGACGAACGCGAAGGGTTGAGGACCGAGGTGACGATTGCTGTGATCAATCGTTCCATAACTTTACATATTATTCGTTCGTTCTTTCTACCGTTCTCGCAGTTCTTCCTCGATTCGATTTGTAGTTTACGGATTACTTATGGTGAAACATCTTATGCCTTCGACAAATACCGTTCAACTGAAATAATTGCGTTTTCGCCTTCCCGCGCTTTCATAAAAATTGTCTGCTTCAGATAAAACGACCATCGGCCAACTGCTAACTCAAGATTTCTTTAGCTAGCCCCCTGCTCTCAATGATCCAAATCACAGTGGACAGTTTCCTCCAAAGCCAATTATAATTAATACCCATTGATGCTGGTAAATAGGTCTACATGGATGCTGGCAATTATGCCTATATGCAGTTGTAATACCATACATGTCTACATCTGATCTAGCATCAAGTAGACTTTACAAACAAACAAGCTAACACATCTAACGTAGATAAAATGTGAATTTAAGGAGTATTGCAAAAGGGTTGATGCTTGTCAGTACGCTGATGACACACAGGCATATTTCTATGGCCACACTGCACAAGCAATCTCCTCAGTGGAGAAAATGCTCTTGACGCAGGAGGTACTTCGTGCCTGGATATCGCCAGGTGCTGTGCGTGGCCCAACATCTTACTCTGATGCAGTTGAATCTATATCTTCCCAGTCCAGTTTTTTTCTGGAGGCTTAGCCGCTTAGGTAAGGGAAGACTTATCCATAAGGTACTGGCCACACTGCACAAGCAATCTCCTCAGTGGAGAAAATTCTTCAGACGTGGGAGGTACTTCGTGCCTGGATGTCGTTAAGTCGCCTCCGAGTATACTTCGGAAAAACAAAGTTCAACTGTCTTGCTACCGGAGGGCAGGTCTCGAAAATTGGTGTATCTCGAAAAATGGTATGACTTGTCTGCAGCATTGTTTCCCTGGTCTCTCTTTATTCGATATTGTGCACGATCTTGGAATATAGGAATTGACTTTCTTTGATCACGTGAAAAATGTATGTCGAACATGCGTTTACCATTTGAGTGAGACCTGGACAGTAGGCCGTTCGCCTGCAAATCAAACTGTCACAATGCTGATGAATGCATTTATAGGTAGCATGGTTGATTATGGCAGTCCTATATATGCAGGCCGACCTCTTTCCCGCATTAAGCAACTGCTAATTTTTGGCTGCCGAATTCAAATATGTCCATGAAAATCCTGAAGAACTTGCTATGATTTTGTTATAGGTCTTCTTCTATTAATTATATGAATAAAATATCGGTATCAGAAAAATTAAAATTATTATGAATGTTGACCTGAAACTGGACTTAGGCCTATTTTCATTGTTTTTCAAAAGCTTATCATGTTTACAGATTTTTTCAAAGTTAACTAGCATACACTTTCAATAGTAACCACGAAAAGCATTAAAAACACCAAATCCTCGTTCACACATGCAAACCGTTCATTTCTTCCTGTTGAGGTGTCTTCCCTCTGCAAAAACCAACAGTAGTCCCCATCATGGCTGGATCCCATCTGTCTTGGTTATTTTTTTCCGATCGACGTTAACGGCCTTTGATGCCATAAGATGTCGTTAAACATTGGAACTACACTATCTGCTTTAGTACCTCTCCTCTGTGGTTCGGATATCCTGTGGAAATCTTTCACCCCGCTCACCGCTCCTAGGTTCTCGGGAAAGAAGTCAACATGCGAATGCAAAAAGTGGATCGTTGAAAACATCCGCCTGATTTTCGTAGTTCTTGTGGAAATCTTGAATGAGCTTTCTAGTTACACCTTGTGCTTCCACTGATTCCAGAAGAAGACTGCGTTCGGCTACAAAAGGAATCCAGTTTGGTAAAAGAATGTTTGAAGTAGCTGGTCCAGCTGAATGGAAATCTCTACCTGAATTTATCCGAAGATGCTCTTCAACAGATACTTTTAAATCAAAACTTAAGACTCATTAATTCTCTCAGTGCTATAACTAATTATTATGTTGTAACGCGTCCATCTGAGTAAGGCATTGTTAAGGGGTGTTATAAATATAAGTTGTATTGTATTGTATTGTATAGTTTTCTTATTTATGGTTCGCGAGAAAACCCTTGACCTCAGACGTGAATGATTTCCACGCAACGCGCTCCTTCCGATTAAATATTTCTTCAAAGTCAGTATAATTCAATAGCTTCCTAATCTGCGGACCAACAAAGATACCTTCTTTGAGTTTAGTGTCACTTAGGCTGGGAAACTTTCCCCTTTATTACAAAAGCCCATCACTGGTTATGTCCATAGCCATGACACAATTCTTCGTAAAACCAATTTTGAAATGTAATGGCGGAAGCAGTACAACAGAAAAGTCAACTAAAGGTTTATACTTCAAATACTCTTTACACGATTGAAATTATCTCTTTTGGACCAGTCCTTTATTTTGCAGCGTTTCTCTGTAAGCCCTACGGTCCAACAAACACAGAAAACATGAAAACTTTGTGAAGCCATCTTGAATCCCAAGCATCAGGGTGCTCACTTTCAAACAACCACATATTTGCCATTTGTACTGGTCGTATTTTATAGCAGTGAGTGAGTATCGTTTCCATGCTTTCATAGGTTTCCTTCATTTCCACAGAATGCGACACTGGGATAGAAAGATTATGGTTTCTTTATGCAAAAGTAGCTTTAAACCTGAATTTTGATGAGTCTGTGAATAGGCACCATTCCCTAGGGTAATCAGTTGTTCCTATTTCTTCCATCAGCCCCGAAATATCCGTGCAGAAACACAAACAATCCTGCATATTGTAAAATGGAGACAAAACCGCATTTCTCTGTCTAAATAATGATATCTTAGTACCCTTAGCCAAGAAGATTCCATTCTTGAAGTCTTGAATATAAAAGCTCAGCTTGTGGATTTGATAGTCCCAGGTCTCGTGCAACATCATTAAATTCATTTTGCTGCATGAACTGAGCTCGTTTACATTTGTAGGACTGTATGAAACAATTTCAGGTGCTGTGCGTGGCTCAGCGTCTCACTCTGATGCAGAATAATCTATGTGTTCCCAGTTTTCTGGAGGCTTAGGAAAGGGAAGACCTTCTTCATAAGGAACTGGCCTTATATCCAAAGGTACATTTGGGTATTCGATATTGCGCTTATTCTTTTTTGAAAATCCTTCTGCCTTAGTCAAATAAAAATAGCAATTATCTAAATGACTGACTGGCTCACGCCAAATCAAGGGAGCTGCAAAGTGCATGGATTTCTTCCCACCTCTCAACCATTTATTCAGGGTAACAGCATGAAATACAGAACACATGCGCCCACTTTTTGTCCCGATCATCAACATGAATACAAGATCAGAATACAAGTTGTAGACTTGCATCACAATCTCTGTTAAAGAACGACTCGGAGATTTTCTAATATACTGTCCACACACAAAGCAAAACTTATCTGGTAAATCAATACACCTACGACGCTGTCCTTTCTCCATTTTAGCACTTAAATTTGCTGTGAAACTAACAGCACATGCTTCCACAACAATACAGGCAACAAAAGTCAGATTAGGTGATATGGTTTCTCCTACTACGTGTGAGGTATAAGTAAGCAGTGTTGCCAACGACAACAAACAGAAAAGCATCCTACAGAAACTAACAGTTATTGAACTAAAAAATGAGCTAGAACGTAAAATGTGAAGTGCTGGCCTTTTTCTGAAATCATCACTCAAAAATAATGAAATGCAGCTAATATAATTCATGTATAAAAAACCGTGTTGACAAGTGTTTATTTAGTCAGCTTCAGTGCTAAGTCAGGTATTTAAAGAGGTAAATTTGAACTGGAAGAAATTCTTTTGGTTGATGTTTCCATGCTCCCTGTTTCCTCTGATGGATCTCAACCGCTTGCCTTTCGGTAACAATTATGATGGCGCTACAGAAGTTCGAAGATGTAAAGATATTTACATATGATTTAGAAAAAATTTGGCTCATCAAGAGAGACTAGTAAATCCCTGTGAGTAGCCTACTGAACAAGAAAACATAATCATTCGTTGATCAAAACACTTATATACCTTCCTACTGGATAAGTACATATGCCACAGACGCAGGTAGACAGAAGTCTGATAATTCTGGACAAGATTTGATAATTTCTTAAATGAGAGCGGCAAAGTTCTTAAAAGCCTTTGGAAATTTTTTTAAAAACTTAGTATAGATAGAATGGTAAGAAAAATACAAATTACTTTGATTGTAAGTTAAACTATTATTATATTTCACTTAATTATCTAAACTCAAAAATATAAATTAGCCCATCTTTGTGCATGTCCTCCACAGAGTCCAACTGACCCTTGTTAACCACAAACAGTCGACCATTTTTCTGATCCAGAAGAATCCTACATGGATGCTGTAATCCATGTTGTTCACTTGAGAAAATTTCTCTCTTAAATTCCAAATTTGAATCCAATAAGAAAACTCGACTGTTTAATGCATCAGCAACCAACGCTAATCCGTTACCATCAACGGCTAAATATACTGGAAGATCCATTTGTCCGATGGTCGATCCACAGTCTCCACCGAATGACTTCTCAAGTTTTCCGTCTTCATCCACTACACACACTCTATGCAGATCATCTTCAAAGAAACCATGACTAACCAGGAAATGACCACTGGTAAGTTTTATAGCATGCCATGGATCACAAATACCTGTGTCTGATGATAGATGTATTTCACGGATCAAATGTCCATCTGGTGAATATTCGTTTAATTTATTATTATTAGCAACAGCTAAAATGACACTCGATTCGTCTGTAACAGACAGACCGAATCCCCAATCGTCTCCTGTTGACCATTTCTTTATTAATTTTCCATTTGGATCAACTCTCAAGATTTCCTTCGTTTCAGTAGATCCGTTGTAATTGAAGATGTAGAGACATTTATTTCTGTTACAAGATGCTATGTCAAATGGACAAATAAATTTCTCCAATTTCCATCGACGACTAAAACTGATTGTCATCGAATCGTAAACTTCAACTTCTGAACTCCTTCGACTCACAACAAACAAATCATTGTCTAAGATCGTCAATCCATTGATCGGTTTATTTTCTGCTTCTGCTGCTTTTGTTCTGATCGTGTCAACTAAAACTGGATCCAATTTGTATACTCTTCGAAGTTTATCTGAAAATAAGAACAAAACCGGCAAATAATTTTAAATATTTTCAAGTGTTTTTTAAAAAAAGCCACTGCTATTATATTATCACAGTATTCGAAATTCGTAATCAAACCGAGGGACATATGTTGAATTCAATGATAATCGTGAGAAACATACAGAGAAACACAGGAAGACATAATGATAGGCAGTTGAAAGCACAGAGAGGACAGGGAGAGAGAGAGACAAAGAGACAGCAACAGAAAGAGACAGCAACAGATACGGAGCGAGATACAAAGAAACACAGAGAAGACAGTGTTTTCAAGTGCATTTTCAAGGCCGTCAGGAGAAAAATGGAACGTCGTTGCATTCCGAAATACGTTAACACAAAAGCCATACTAATGTAATATTAAAGTGGAGGTCTATATCATAGTGATAAAAACAATATTGCAGGAATTTTATGAAATTATTTAAAGAACATCTTTGAATCAATGAAAAACGTCAATTGTTTGATTTTCGCGTAGAGCTTACAGTTACAGACTATGCAAAGACGCGTTCAAACAACTCTTGGCCTAGTTTTAGTAATGAGCTAAAAACTATCCACGACATCCAAAGCACAAATCCTGGATCCCGAACTCGGGGAAGATCCAAGATGACATGGATCGACAACATCAAGTCGTGAATTGAACGATCGTTTGACCAGTTATTGCAAGAGACAAGGGACAGGGGTATACATGGTACAGGGTTGTTAGTGGTGAGCCAATCCTCGGTTGGAGGACGGTTGAAACCTGGAAAGAGCATCGGACAAATGAATCACCCAGTCTATTTGGCTGTCGATGGAAATGGATTCGTGATGGTCGCTGATTTTGAGAACAGTCGGGCTTTCTAATTGGATTTAGATTTGGAATTTAAGAGAGAAATTGAAGACAAGGCAAAATCGATTTGTTTAATCTCGGAATCGGCATCTAATAGTCGTTTACACACGAACGACACGTCCTCATTCATGTTGCAGTCTAATAATAAAAGATAATACCGTATTCTTTGGAAATTTCATCTAAAGCTTTGGTTTAGAGTGATACTATTAGTTGGGATCGTATTAAGGTTCATTGGACTGTCTAAAAAGAAGACATGAACAAGATTTTGACTGGAAAGTTATGAATTAGAAATTTAGTATTTCAAGAGAACTTTGCAAAACTTATAACCTATCTTGGCAATGGCATGAAATTATAGATTAATCTTCTATACCAATCAATTTCCGAGGGTCTTTCGTTTTATTCATAAGCTGCTCCTTACCTTCGCTTTTGGGCTCCACTTGCTTGGTTAGCTGTCCTTTCTTCTGTTTCAGTTCCTGCATGATAGCTTGCATCTGGTCTCTAACTCCTGTAACTACACAAACACAAAGATTTTCAACTCTACAAATTATCAGCCATAGAAGGATAATTTGTGAGTGATAATAGGTGCCATATTTGCCTTAAACACTATAAGTCAAAGTTAAATGTCATGCAGATGGTTCGCCAAACTTCTCTGATTCTCTTCATTTCCGTCACTATAGGAAGCATAATAATAAAAGATAATACCGTATTCTTTTGAAATTTCATCTAAAGCTTTGGTTTAGAGTGATACTATTAGTTGGGATCGTATTAAGGTTCATTGGACTGTCTAAAAAGAAGACACGAACAAGATTTTGACTGGAAAGTTATGAATTAGAAATTTAGTATTTCAAGAGAACTTTGCAAAACTTATAACCTATCTTGGCAATGGCATGAAATTATAGATTAATCTTCTATACCAATCAATTTCCGAGGGTCTTTCGTTTTATTCATAAGCTGCTCCTTACCTTCGCTTTTGGGCTCCACTTGCTTGGTTAGCTGTCCTTTCTTCTGTTTCAGTTCCTGCATGATAGCTTGCATCTGGTCTCTAACTCCTGTAACTACACAAACACAAAGATTTTCAACTCTACAAATTATCAGCCATAGAAGGATAATTTGTGAGTGATAATAGGTGCCATATTTGCCTTAAACACTATAAGTCAAAGTTAAATGTCATGCAGATGGTTCGCCAAACTTCTCTGATTCTCTTCATTTCCGTCACTATAGGAAGCATAATAATAAAAGATAATACCGTATTCTTTTGAAATTTCATCTAAAGCTTTGGTTTAGAGTGATACTATTAGTTGGGATCGTATTAAGGTTCATTGGACTGTCTAAAAAGAAGACACGAACAAGATTTTGACTGGAAAGTTATGAATTAGAAATTTAGTATTTCAAGAGAACTTTGCAAAACTTATAACCTATCTTGGCAATGGCATGAAATTATAGATTAATCTTCTATACCAATCAATTTCCGAGGGTCTTTCGTTTTATTCATAAGCTGCTCCTTACCTTCGCTTTTGGGCTCCACTTGCTTGGTTAGCTGTCCTTTCTTCTGTTTCAGTTCCTGCATGATAGCTTGCATCTGGTCTCTAACTCCTGTAACTACACAAACACAAAGATTTTCAACTCTACAAATTATCAGCCGTATAAAAGGTAATTTGTGCATGACAATAGGTGCCATATTCGCCTTAAAACACTATACGTCAAAGTTAAATTTCATGCAGATGGTTCGCCAAACTTCTCTGATTCTCTTCATTTCCGTCACTATAGGAAGCATAATAATAAAAGATAATACGGTATTCTTTTGAAATTTCATCTAAAGCTTTGGTTTAGAGTGATACTATTAGTTGGGATCGTACTAAAGTTCATTGGACTGTCTAAAAAGAAGACATGAACAAGATTTTGACTGGAAAGTTATGAATTAGAAATTTAGTATTTCAAGAGAACTTTGCAAAACTTATAACCTATCTTGGCAATGGCATGAAATTATAGATTAATCTTCTATACCAATCAATTTCCGAGGGTCTTTCGTTTTATTCATAAGCTGCTCCTTACCTTCGCTTTTGGGCTCCACTTGCTTGGTTAGCTGTCCTTTCTTCTGTTTCAGTTTCTGCATGATAGTTTGCATCTGGTCTCTAACTCCTGTAACTACACAAACACAAAGATTTTCAACTCTACAAAATATCAGCCATAGAAAGATAATTTGTGCATGACAATAGGTACCATATTTGCCTTAAAACACAATAAGTCAAAGTTATATAAGTCATACAGATGGTTCGCCAACTTTCTCTGATTCTCTTCATTTCCGTTACTAGAGGAAGCACAGGAGAGTATATGACTGTGCTGATTAATGCCTGTATAAGTATTAACCTATTTAGAAACATTAACCATAATATCAATTTCAGTCTAATGTATATTATATTTCTCAACATTACTAATTCAGCATAGTTATTAGGAATTACTTGTGAGAAATTAAAGAATATTGTGCAAGAAAAACCGATTAAATTTGCCAGAAATAGGGCATATCTAATGCAGCTGATGACGGCGACAATGTACATACAAAGATTTGAAAACGGGATTGAGAGAACCGCAGAAAAAAGAAACATTTGTATTTACCAGATTTCCCTGTACAATGCAAAATATTTTCCAGAACTAGAAAATTTTATATATATATATATAATACGCTTTGAACTAACAGAGAATGATGACATTGATGATGATGATGATGACGATGATGGTGGTGGTGATGATCCTGTTGATAAACTGAGAAACACAATTTAAACTGAAAATGACGCACAAACAGAGAAACGAACAGAAACCGAGCATCAAAGGTAACAAGACAAAAGAAGCCCGGCTGGTGTTCTTGAGCGCAGGTTCGAGGACGTTTAGCTTCAAGTGTGGAACGCCTTCACATCGTACAATTCCGTTCAGTGATGGCGAAATACTACTACTAGAGCAATCTGAGGTAGAAATCGTGAATGTCATTATTAAGTCGTGTGAGAAAAACCACGGAACCATGTGTGGCGTGCCCCTTCTCTGGCATGTTGCCGTTTCCACAACACGCTGCAAGCCTTCACTATTCTGGGCACATCTCCAGGCCGCATGTAGTCCGATATTCACTGGGGAAGGTCGGATTCCACCACTATTGTCCAGGTGTCGCGAGGGCGTCCAGCTGGTCTCTTCCAACCTGTTGGGGGCCAAATTCATAGCCGTAGAGCTCAGGCATTGTCCTCTTCGCTGTCGTTAAGCGAGATTTGTCCTGACAGCAGATCAGCAGATCTTGTTTGGATCATCTCAGACACATGGATGTGCATTGTACGTCAAAAGACCTCATGGTGATGTCAGTCGTATATGGAATGCTTAGGGTTCTTCTCAGGCACCACTTCTGAAAGGCATCAAGCTTTGTCTCCAAGTTCCTTGTTAGCATCCAAGTCTCAGTTGCATAAAGGAGGACAGGTAGGCCTACTCCAGATCTATTGTTGCGAGTTGCTCGTGCATTCCCTGCACCCAGATTCTCTGCGACTATCTGCTTCGATATGAGAAATGAGGCAGGGGAAACCCTGAACCAGCTCAACCTTGTTTCCCTCCTCCTTAGCGTGATCAAGATTTGGGCATGGATCCTCTATCGTCTGAATTTTTATCTCGATCCAGTTGATTTCTAGTCCAAATTTAAGTGTCCTCCTATCCATTATCTCAAAGGACAGAACCAGGAAATTCATCCATTTTTGGCGTCTAGGGTCACATCAATTTCGTCATGATCCGTGAAATGCTCCAACCCAAAAATGCACCTGGGTTGCCTTGCTCCACTGTCTCCTCCCTGATCTTCTCTGTTCGTTTTAAGATCAGGAACGGATGGAGCCATTCTGTTTCCTTGTCGCGCTAAGCTATCCACCCTGAACCATTCCCATGTTACACTATCAGTGCGGTCCAAAATTCGTTACATCTGTGTATAATTCCCTCATCAGGCAGACTATCTTCTCCGATATTCCGTGAGACAATATTAGCTACGGCATAATCCTAGGCTATGAAATTTCATTGTTTTATATTTATTTGAGCAAAACTAAGCCTTTGGAAACAAAAATGTTTAAAAGATTAACCACAAATGGTAACATGTTTTAACCTGTACCATTAAATCGTTTATTTCCTTGTGTCTGTTGCTTTGAATGATCTTCCTCTACTCGCTGTAGCTTCAATTTCTGTTCGAGGTTCAAACATTTCTCTCCATTACCTGAACAAAATTATCAGGGTTTCATTATAATTGATCATACCGCCCACTGAAAGATAACACAGTGACGGAATTCAGAATTTAATCAGCATTCTATGTTGTTCTGATTTTCCAGTTACTTCTGGAAACAACAGCATACAGAATATAATGAGAGAAATAAGAATTGCGAAAATTAAACTTATTGAAGCTTAATTTTGTCAATTTACATGCCATTTGCATAGCTCTTTAATACCCAATCTTAACCTGCACAGTTTTTTTTAGCAAGTATTGCTCACAAGAAAAACTTCTGACAAAAAATATAAAAAAGATGAACACATATTTTCTTCACATGGTGCAAAAAGCATTTATTTCTAAACAAATTAAATACTAAAAAATTAAAACCATAAAGCAAAAATGTACATACAAATTGAAAGCGTACAGCAAAATATGCATTCTATAGATTTACCTTATAATTAATCTGTTCAAGTAGTGCTACAAATTAGGTCCATTAAATGCCGTAGCAAAGCAAACAATAATAAGTAGACCTACCTTCAATATTGTCAATGATGTTCAGCCGATCAATGATTTCGCGAAAAGTAGGTCTCCTCTTTTTATTTTTGTGCAAACAGTCTAAAATATACCAGAGGTAATTTGTTTTGAAAGTAAAAGAAGCATTATTTTAAAATAAAACTGCTAAGAAACTTAAAACGATTCCACTTTTGTCAATTGATTATCGGCTGATTCGTATATAAATTTTTTTTGCAACTTGGTTAACTATTGAAACACAATAGGTTCTTTAGGATTTAGAAGACTAGTCCTGTCCACTGGTCAGTTGATTTATCCAAATCTCAGGCTTGGCCGTATTTCTGTTTCTGCAGTGACAAATTTTATTGGCTGCTTCTGTACAGAAGCAATGGGAAAAACGTCCCAAACAGATTGATTGGTAGTGCTTAGTACATGAACATACGTTATAACTGGAGTTCTGTTGCCTGCTTATCCCTTGGTTGCAGATAATGTGAACTTACAATTCAGGTCAATCGATTACATCGATGGAAATAAATTTAGCAGGGCTATTCTTTATGGATTATATATGACAAAGAAGATTGGCTGGTTTCACATGCCAGTGTCCATGATTTAAGTGACAGATTACCATGAAGCAGTTCCTTATATGCTTTAGGAATGGATTTAGAAGTGGAGAGCATCAGCTGGCCAGACACAGCTTTTTTCATTATTTCTCCATCTACTAGATCTTTATGTGCAGCTTCTTTTGTCAACATCTCCCACATCAATACACCGTAACTAAAATACAAAATATAAGCAAAAATCATTTGTATTGTAAAAATAGAAAATGTTGTAAGTCATGTCCTATAATAACATAAAAAATAACATTCTATACATTACACGACATTTTGGGAGAAAGGTAGAAAGAATAGGTACAACTTTAAATGCTCAAACAACTATAAACAAATAACAGATTAAGCGAATTCAATTGAAACACGGTTTTATTAACATTCTGAGAAGTAAACTTCAGAATCACCTCCAGACATCACTGGCTTTGGAAAATATTTCTGACTTCAGAACTTCGGGCGCCATGTAGGCACATGTTCCTTTGAGTGACATTGTTGTCGTGTGATCGAATTCTCTGACCTCATCAAAGTCTGTTATCTTGAGTCCCATCTCTTTATGAGACTCCATGGCATCAAAAGGCCCCATCAGCATAACTATTCAAACGAACAAGAAAAGTATAAGAATATTACTACTCAGCTGATTGGACTAGCCAACTTATTTTTTCACAATTTATTAGTATGATAAACTGGATTGTAAATTTGTTCTTTTTTCCAACTTCTGGACCCACCAGAGGAATGCAATAGACATGGCATTTTAGATCTGAGCTAAAATCAAATTTTGGCTTGAGTTAAGTCAAGAGTCAAATTGTCATTTTGATTTGCAAGGGACCCAATACTTTGGTCCATCGCCAAATCACAAAAAGTATCCCTACATCATTGAGTTAAATACTCCAACAACCATGCATACCGGAGTCTCTAATGCATTTTACTGACAATTAATTTACAAATATCATGTAATTATTAATAGATCAACATGCAATGACTCCATACAGAACAAGTAACACAAACCTTTGCTTAATGTAAAGTAAGAGAAATTTTCGAGTTGTTCGTGTGCGAAAATGTTTTAAAATACTTTTCTCATGGCTCTAAGTTAGAAACAAGAAGTCACTTACTGTTGCTGGATTTCAAGTCTCTGTGGACAATACCCTCTTCATGTAGGTACTGCATACCTTCAGCTATCTGTCTGGCCCAATCCGAAACATCTATTTGACGATGAAATGTGACATCAGAATTATCTAACACATGCCTCAGTGAACCACCACTGGCATATTCCATTACAAAGTAAACTGAATTTGTGCCCAAAACGACATTGTGAATTTCTATCAAGTTTTTGTGCTTCATTGAAGTCCAGATATTTCTTTTATCCTCCACTTTTTTTCTGAAATCATCACCACGTTTACCTGAACTGATCCAGATTCGCTTAAGAGCGCACTTTTTACCGTTCCATGTGAAAAACCCATAAACCTCACCAAAGGCTCCTTTGTCTATAAAGTATTTGGTAGTTGTAACACTATCAAAGTCAAATTTCTCAAAGTTCACGTCGCTTTCACTAGCAGTAGCCATCATCAGTCAGCAGCACCTATGTAAAACAATTGAAAGAGAAATATTAATGAGTCCTGGGAATTTGACCAGTACTCAGATTCAAGAAGTGTATAGTTAATGTCTGCATCATTGTTATTCTACTACTCCTAACACTTGCTCCAATAAACACTACAGAGTACAAGTGATCACAATATTAGAAACCTACATCCTTTGAATCAAGTTAGGCATCAGGGTGCGTCCTAATGTTATCCTTTTAATTATCGATGCTACATATACGCATCAAGTATGTAATCTGTCACGAATATCATAGCCTTCAGATCACTAATCCTTTCACTAGACACCTTAGACATCACCACATCATCCCTGTCCATGAGTCTTTATACTGAATGTAATTAGCAAATATCTCGTTAAAATCTTTCAATCAAAATAAAGCTCACGAAGATGAACCAACCCATCCTTCCTCCACCAGTTATACTTAGTCCCTCGACGCATTCTTGATCCTTTTCAGAGGAGTCATTATTGTGTCGAATTGTATCAATTAAACAAACATTATCTTTTCACACATCCTTTTTTATGTAAAATAATATTTACTGAAAATTCTGAATGTCATAAATACTGAAGTAATTTTGTACAAATTGATGAACAAATGTGTTCACAATTCAGCACGGTTAGCCTAAGCATCTTTGCCCTTCTGTCACATTCTCTAATTTTCTAATGGTTCGGTATATCTATTGTTGCTCCCATCAGCAGGATCATTGTTCTCTGGAACCTGGGCAGCTCTGTGCTTTTCTGATTTCTGTATCCAAGAGTTGTGATATAATCAATCAAATGATTTCGTTGGCAGTTGTTGGACCAGACTTCATGCGCTTACAATGTAGCCACGAACTCTCCAAAACTGTTTCGAATTTTGGACAAACGAATATTCTTCTGGCATAGGAAAAGCAAATCGGCCACAATTTCCGAGATCAAAGGAGCCAAATCTGTAGCTGACAATGTTTGCTGTGCCGAAGAAATAAAACTTACAACTGAATGTTTACTTTTAAAGATTTGAAAATTTGAAAAACTAGTCTACACGTATTATTTTTATATTTTAATTTTTTATGTTTTAGAAAAAAATGAAACTTACAATTTGAACTTACTTCAAAACATCGATTTGAAACATCGACAATCTATAAGTATTATTTATCTACGCTAGCTCAAGCCGGAAGTCTTTGGTTTGGGCTGCCAATAGCTTATGGTTATAAGCCTAGTAATTAAGGTACAGGTATAGGCTCAATTATTTGTACTTACTGTATGAAACATAATCTGTCAAGTTTATTTTGCATTCAAATTTTGAATGTAAACACTCCTATAGGCCTAATGCATCTGCCTGTGGAATCTGGCCCTCTGTTTTCTCGTTGATAAGGTTTCGGTAAATATGCTGAGGGGTTGTGATATACAGTAGGCTACACTGCTAATGGTTTTTGCAACTCTTGTCAGTAATCACCGCCAAAACTCTGCGCAGTTACTTAACTGAAATGAATAATAATTTCAACAGTGTATTCAGTCACAGGAGACCTACTCTTGTCATTGTTGGCATTCATAAATATTAGTGAATTTATATCGACCCCACGATAAAAGCTAGGCCTTTAATATGTAGGAATTAATTATGAAGTCCATATGACAATAATCCCACATGGGCTTCATATGTCCTACACTATTGCCTATTATGGTAGGACGTGTGAAGTTCATATGAGAATATTGTCATATGGGCATTGTGCTTGTCCGGTTGAATGAATATCTTTCTTCTTATGCAAAGTCTCGAGCCTAGGTCTTTCTTCTCGACATTTCTGCTGCATTTGACACCATGGGTGAAGATTTACTTCTTCGAGAGCTGTCTTCCTGGTTTGGCGTATCTGACATTCGTAATCGTAATCCCGAGATTTCTACAGCTTCCAACGAAAGCCGCGCCGCGGGAACCAGCTTATTCACAGGCGCTGAGTCAAAAAAAATCGATAGGCAAAAAGGTTTCTTTTCCAGGTCAAGATCCAAAAGTCAGGCAGAAAGACAGCGTGACAGCATTGCCCTTCTTTGGTTCCGGTCTTGTCTTCCCATTCCTTTTTATGTAAAAGCTGGAAGTCACTGTTTGAAGTCTCTTCCACTCTCCTGTGGTGTCTCTCAAGGTTTCTTTCTAGACCACTTCTCTTCATTTTGTTTACGCCACGCCGCCGAGTAATCTCATACAATCCTACTCCTCTGCCCGCTCAGTCTAAATGCTGATGATACTGAACTCTTCATATCCTTCTCTGCAAGTGTCTTCGTGACCTTAGCTGTATTCGATCTATGCTCGGTTTTAAAACTGTCTCTAACATCTCTACCTCTATCGTGTATTCCAAGTTTGCCTACTGTGATGCCCTTTTCTTAACACTGAATCCACTAAAATTAAAATCCCTGAACATATTCATTTCAAATTTCTTTCTCTAACCTATAATCATCTGCAATACTCCCAACTTACTCATCTTCGGAAACTCTTTACCATCCATTCACCCCGTTCTACCCGTTCAACCTCTTACCTCACTCTTGCCCTTTCCATATGGAGTAACTACTCATTTTAAATCCTCTAAACGATCCATTTACCACACTGCAACTCGAATCTGGAATGATCTCCCTTCTGAATTTCGCCAACTCTCCGTTTCTCTATCCCTTCCCTCGTTCACCCGCCATCGTCTGTCTCAATCTCTACTATTTATTGCTCCTCATGTAGAGCATGTAAAGTCCCATAGCCTAAAGCATCGGATTTTCCATTTCTGTCAACCTAAACACAACCCTTTCTCTCTCTCTCTCTCTCTCTCACTCACTCACTTTGTTCTTCATAATTCTTTGAAGAACCCCTAACTTGACGCAGCCGAGACTCTGCTTAGATCCAACGCAGTACAGACTGCTCTCTGACTGAAACTGGTGTTTAAGACGGTTTTACTGAAACAACTGGAAGTACCAAATTTATATGCAACCGTCCGCAATAGGCATAATATCCCTCCCTTTACCACATCTGGGTGATCTCTCCCTCCCCTCGTTGCGGACGTCCTTAAGCAACGACCCATACCAAGATAGCTGAAACAAATATTCCTCTAAAACTAACAGCAGGAAAATCATATATATATTTACTCCAGAAAGACAAATTAAATGCAAAACAAAAGAACCAAAATAACATAAAGTCTATTACAAGCAAAACTAAAATCATTATGAACAAATATTATACAGTCTGTCGTTTCACCAACTATAACTGGCAGTAGAACTACATAAACTTCAAGGCAGCTGTAATAAAACTGAACATAATTCAGAAAATTTCCAGCTGTAAGAAATTGCCAAGTAAGAACCAAAACCAACTGAAGAAAATAAGAACAAGTTGAAGTTATTACTTCGTAGCATAAAACAGCTTTTAATGACATTAAGACAATGTAACTCAGATAAATATGAATTTTGTGTTGTACTGACTGGAATATCATATTATGGTATGTGCACAATAAGCCACTTCAAATCCGCAGTGTATACAATCCTGTATATAAGGCATCATAATTTCTGCATTTACTAAGCGCTGTTATCTAATGATTAAGCATCAATCGATGGCGCAGAAAATTGGGAGTGAAGGATTTGCTCAAAGAACCATACACATTAATCGCCTCCGGGAAGGAAGCGTATACTCCGCGTTACAAGCTGAGCTCTCTAACCAATAGTAGGCGACCATGCCCCACGGTAACAGAGATACAACTGTTCTCAGCAGTATGTATTTGCACATCAGAGCAGATATTTAACTTTACCATACTGCACACTCTAAAATCATGATGAAATAAAGAAGATCAATATTACGAACAGTACATTACTTTTTGAAACAGAAATCCTGAAGCAATGTAGGCCTAAGCTTGTGCAGAAACACTGAACTGAACCTACTTCATCTATGCTTACGATTTTGAAATCCACTTGTGGAACTAGTATCATAAACCGATTGGCATGCACACACTCATTTGATATCTCTGTGTGATGAAACTGGCTGTTTAAGTTAACATACAGCTACTACATACCACTGTCTTAGGACTGGTTGAATAACCAACTCTGTTATTCTGTGCCACACAGACAATAATCGATTTTCATGAAAATTTGAAATATCATGTCTAAAGGCAATGGCTCCAAATAACTTTAAACTAAAACCTCCATGATTTTATTGTTCCAAAACACGTGGTCAATTTAAAATTCCACTGTGTAATCCAGAATTCCACAAAACAAACACTATTACCTTACCAATTTCTGAAAATTTTTATGCTAAACATGAAAATCTTTATAAACACATTCCTTGTCCAAAAACACTAAACTATTCACTGATCAATTTGATAAGTCAAAATTTTCTTATGAACTTGGGCTAGACGCTGAAATACTACACAAACTGCTACCATATACACGGAGGGACGTGGAAAACGCGTTAAAGACAATTCAATATGATGCATTTTTATTGAGTACCCTCTATGAAACTGAATAAATAATATACAGCTACATGTTATAATGTGTAGCTGTATATTGATGTATTGATTCGGTAGCATTGACATTCTCGCTGCCTTCACCAGTCACTCTGACTTGATTCATCTGTGCTTAGATCTAAGCGTCCGTCTAAAGCCTCGGCCGCCGCCGCCGCCGCTGCTTCGGCCACGGCTGCATTCAGTTCCGCACTTCTTCAGCGAACACCAAGCCCCTTATCACTGTGTAGGAGCCGAATTAAACTACGGAGCCACTTTAGGGCCCATGCACGTCTTGCCCTCATTTCCAGTTTCACGCGAATTATAGGCTGGACTGTCAACCCAGAAATCTCCGCTATGCAGTACAGAAAGATATTTTAATATAACTTTTCCAGTTGCCCCCTAATGAACGCTATACGCTATTGTGGGAAAATCAGGCGGCAAGAGAGAGAGAGAGGATTGGCCGGATAGGATATGCATATATATATATACATATACATATACTTATACATTATACATATATACATGTATATATATATACAAATATATATACACATATCTACGCATATATAACCCCTTTCTCTGTGATATATATGTATGTGTATGTGACCTACTTGTTTGGCCAACAAAACGCTGTAGCCTGGTCCTTGCTTGCTTTGCTAGTAAGTGGAAAATATTATCTACACAACTTGGGGTTTGTCACAAAATATGGTTGATGATATGCAAAAGCCACGTATTGAGTATGCGTAAGCCATTCACTTAATTAGATAAGAAAAATTCCAATTTAAGGCTATGAATGATTTGAATACGAAATTAAAAGTCAAGAATGACGGAAATGGCGCCTTTTGAAAACTGTAAAGCGTGCCATCTTTTGGTGGTGACGATAAATTATCAATGCTTTTGTTGTTGTTGCAATTATTAATATTAATATTATTATTATTATTATTTATATTATTATTGTTGTTGTTGTTGTTATTATTATTTTTTTACCCGAGGTATATATGATCCCTCAAGGAGAGAAAATAAAATCCAGAGACTAGTAAAAATGACGTCTGGAATGGCTATGCGTCATCCATTTCAGGGCAAGGAGAAGGTACTGCGACAAGCAACGGCATTGAAACGCTGAAATGTTAATGAAAGGCGTTGAAACATATGGTTAGTTTCTCTCGCGTCTCCGGAAGAGCGAGTTAGGTTGCGTCCCAAGTCTGCAATGAATGCTAGGCCAGTGCTATTGATGGGGCCAATTGTTTCAAACGCTATTATTATTGTTATTATTCAGATATTTATATAGCGTTAATTTAGTAATTCACCTCAAAACGCGTGTAGCTGCAAAAGAAAAGCCTTCAATTACGAAATGACTGAAGAAAATCTTGCCAAGTTACCCACAAAATCAAATGCGGATTAAAAGAGGAAGATCGCTCTCTCTCTCTCTCTCTCTCTCTCTCTCTCTCTCTCTCTATATATATATATATATATATATATATATATATATATATATATATATATATATATATATATATATATATATTCTTTTCTTTTGCAGCAAATGAAACTAAAAATGCGTACAAATATTTCTTGACAATCACAGCAGGGGCCTAAGTTTGGCCACATTTTTCCGTGATCTCAAGCTATAGGATGCGCGTAAAGGCCTACACATATTACAATATCCACTAAAGAGATACGTTACCCTTTTGGATAGTTCGTGCTCAACGAATTCCTGTCAACTGCGAAAGCAAAAAGCTCTGTCGGGCTTTCTCCCACGCATTGGCAAGCCCATATTTAGATTGTGGCTCTGCAACGGTTCGCAAACACAGTATTGGTCGATTGTAAAGGCTTGCTATATTTCATTGAATAGTCTAAGATCGCCTTAGGTAAACGAATAATAATTTGTTATTGCTACCATTTTATGTAAAGCTGCTTCACGGTCAGATTAGCAAGTCTTGTTCTATGCGTTGGAGAGCCTCAGCCCATATTGTATTAAATTATTTAGTTTATAGGCTGTTATTCTGAATAGATTTGTCGCGCCCTAAATGTGGAAATACCCAAATTCAGAAAAAACCAGGAAGTAGATGTTAACATTAATCCATGTGAACAATTGACACGTTTAACTTCTGCTTCAGTAATTCTTCATACACAACCATTATGCTCAAGACATCCTTGGTCGGTATAGTAAAGAAACGTGGCAGCTCAGTCTCCCACAGCATTGCTTCAATGCATATGCGCCATTACAGGTTCTCTGATTTACCGGGTTGGGCTCGCTTCCCACGCACTGGGAAGCCAATATATAAATGTATATGTATATGGTTGTAAATAGCGACGTTTTCTATGTGACCGTATGAATAGCCTCGACCTTGCTAATTTTTCAACGAATTTATCAGATGAGATCCTTCTCCGCCGCTACCCGCTTGAATGGGCGCCATTTACACCATTGGGACATTACTGTAGCTTAATTCGTACTCACAAGACGACTCAATATGTTTCTCTTAAAAGAATGATCTCCTTAACTAACAAATTATGATTTCAAATGCTTCCCATTACACTTTAAGTTTACAGCAAATCTTGACAGTGCCTGTGAATGATAAAGGCGGATACAAGGCCGGAGATAACCTGATGACCAACAGGATGGGCCAAAAGCCATCGCATATAGTTTGAATGAATACTTAAGAGCAAAAGCAAGGTGAATCGCTCCACAGACGACAGATTGTATTGTATTGTATTTGATAACTTATATAGCGCTTCTTACAGAACAAACTACTGAGAGGCGCTTCCAGCATGAAAACCCCTGGGAAATAAGAACGTCTTTAAGCAACGAGTTGACTGAGCTCTATCAACAACAGTGACCCTTGCACGAAACGATAGCGAAAGTCCATTCCATAAGGATGGGCCAACAACAGCAAAAGATGGAGGGAGTTTCTTACTGTAGCATTGTCACTAGTCTTTTGGGAGTTTTTCCAGAGAGTTGGTGCAGCGTGGTCTAACGAGCTGTTGAAGAATTTATGATAATGTTAAAGAGTTCATGATGATGTTAAAGAATTTATGGTGTTAAAGAATTTAAGATGGACTTAAAGAACATTTTGGCTCCGCAAGTTCTAAATATGGAATATGACAATATCCCACACATGGGCTTTGTGTTGAACTTCGTATTGAATCCAACACATGGGTCCATTATATATAAGACATATGGAATGCATATGCTGAATATTGTCTTATCTTCAACATATCTTCAACATTTGACGTTGCTGATGGGGGCATTTGTTATTTGAACCAAAGTGCAATGGATTAAGTATATGTATTGAGTGCATTTTCGATTTTGACCTTAATAATCTTGTTCTACACCTTAGAACATGATTTTATTGTAACTGTCAAATTAATTTAGTAAGATGTTTCTATACACAACTATGTATTAAGACCTATTGCATAAATAATTCACATATTTACTTATAACAGCACTTTGGTATGTCCCTATATAATCATAAAATATAACGCACTGACAAAAATTGTATATTAATGAAAGTAATGACGCACAGTTAAGCCAAATGGCGAAATTATAATCCAAGAAAATGAAGTTGTTTATTAAAGCAGTAGTTGCAAACTAAGACACTTGATTAAAACAAATAATACAAATCATATTAAGATTTTGCATGCAGTAAATTAATTACTTACTTAAATTAAGAGGCGTTTTCTTTAAAGTGTAATGGGAAGTCTCTCATCCACACTACCTCTCCTCGGTATGAAAAGACTGGTGAAAAGAAACGAGAGAAGAAACTTGTGAAATTTTATTTATAACTTGTTTCTGAACTTTGACTAAGCGACTAGCTCGCGACATCCAGGATAGTCACAGAGGTAATTCTAGTTTGAGTGTATTTACTGTTGCCAACAGTTAGAAGATTAGTGCAGTGTTGATATTCCGGTTTTAACCAGCTACATTTGTTTGCATGCGGGCCACGAATGACTGCACTTCACGAATATGTAATTTTCCTCGGTACCTTGCTAATAGAATCAGGATGTAAATAATTATGAGAGGTTTTCTCTCGTTTCATATGTTTGTTTTAGTCTGGTATTTAGAAGTTTAGTCCTGGCTTGAAGGACGCCAGTATGGGATATGTGGAGGACATCTAAAGTCAGTATGGGAATACTGTCATATAGGCTCCATATGTCCTACATGTGACGCTTTTGTTGGAATATTTCGATAAATAACGAGTACAATAATATCAATCCAACAACTGAAAATATTTGCCTGTGAGTTATATGGCTTGACGACGTAAGTACATTGTCATTTTCGAAAGACAGAAACTGAGAAATTAACACTACTGTTGTCGAATTTTAGGCATTGTAGTGGTAAACATAATCCATGAGTAAACTTTCCCTACATGATACTGAAAGTCCTGAGACAAAATGTCAGAGCTTCAACAGTGGAGAATGAACGACTTTGATCATCTGATAGATGCAATAAGTGAAATTAGTGTATTGTAGCGAGAGATAGACAGAAAAAATCACTGGCCCAACGTTCAGTAAACTGACTTTTGGATCAAGTCTAAAAGGCACAAGATGCATATATCGAATATATTTCAGCCAGTTCTATATGGAAAAATATAGGCCATAATGTTTACCATCTAAATCATCACAACTGGACTTCAATCCAACTTTCTTTATTAAATCCTGTTCAGATGTGTTTTCTATCCTCATTGCTCACCTGGTTATTCTTTCCTTTGGCGAAAGCCGTTTTCCGCTGCTTTTAAAACTGCTCTTATGACACCTTTACTAAAAACATGATCTCTAACACTTAACTCGAACACTGTTTGCCCTCTCTTCACACTTGGTTCTGCTATTATGATCTTGCAATCAATCCATTGTTCTCTCTTCACACTTGGTTCTGCCTTTATGATCCTGCAATCAATCCAGATATGTCAGAGACAATTCTTTTCACTGCTCACCAGCGTATGCAGTCTTTCACTTCGCATTCTTCTATTGACCTTGCAGGAACCAAAATCCTACTATCAGACAAAAGTGAAACTCTTGAAGTCACCCTTGACAACTCACTCACCATGACTTCACGCTTAACTTCGATTTGCAGGTCTTGTTTCTACCACATCAAGGCATTTCATCACATCAGACATTCTCTGACTAATGACATGGCTAAAGCAGTGGCATGCGCAATTGTTGGTTCTCGACTAGGCTATGCAAATGCAGTGTTGTACGTCATATCCTCTCTTAACGTAAAAAAGCTCCAGAGGGTTCAAAACTCTCTGTCTAGGGTTGCATGTTCTTCTTCATCAGATGCATTAGGTCGCTTTCGTGAACTTCACTGGCTTCCTGTTGAGTGGCGTATTACGTTTAAAATTGCCTGCTTCACCTTTAAGACTCAGAACACCGGCTTTCCACCACATCTTAATACTTTACTGACTCCATATCGACTTCCCAGATCTTGTGTTCTTCTGATACTGGTTTGTTGCAAGAATCAAGGTTCAGGACAATTGTAGGATCACGTGCCTTTAGCTGCTGTGCTCCTCGCATTTGGAATCGTCTACCACAAAAGGCCCGAGTTGCAAACTCGTTATCATCTTTTAAATCACTTCTTAAGACTAACTACTTCACCCTGGCTATTGCGTGATTCCGTCTTGGCCCCTAGCGACCATACATCCGCGTCTCTGATTCAGATGTACAGACATTGCGCGCGTTACAAGTGCTTTAAATAAATAAATAAAATAAATAAACAAACGATTGTGTTGAACTGCAAAACATACATTTGTCCCGAAAAGCATGAAGGAGAATAACAGCCGAGCAAAGCTTGAACTTTTTGAACCGGAAGAGGAAGATTAGCCTGACGCATTCGCTTCATTCCCAAAACTATTTTTGCTGGTAGCAGATACTAACCTGGCTAAAGCGGCATTAGAACGTGGCCTGGTTCTAAATCACAGCTAATGTAGTTTAAGGCCAAATATTTTAGGCAAGATTTTGTGATAATCAAATAGGTGTAGCCCTACATTTGTGGTAAGTACATTGCAGTCTGCTGTTCCCCAATGGTCACAAAGAACGCTGTCCACTGCAATTTACAAAGGATGTTATAGAGGCGCTGTACAATATCAACAAAGCACTACATTGCATGTAAGGTAACAGGCGTGCTTTGTCAACCGTGCGTGGGAGTCCTTGTTCGGTTTCTTCGTGCCTGCGTGAGACTGCTGTTGGAAATCTTCTCCATCTACACGAGTATCAGTCGAATACGGAGAAACCCACGCCTACAGTCATACATACATCTATACATACATACACTCATACATACATACACACATACATACATACATACATACTCATACACACATTCTAATACATACATACATGGTGCTGCATTGTTTTGGTGAATTTGCATATCAACTCTTGCAGAATATTCTTTAATGGGGCGTTGGCGGCATGAAAACCCCAAGAAAATAGGTCAGTCCATACATATATCTTGTGGTGACAGTTTTATGGCGTCTGAATTACATAGACCAGCCACGTTTCAATACGAATTTAGCTTGGTGTACAGACAAGGTTTTTTGTAATCCAGATTATACGGTCATTAACCAAAAACACTCGTTTCAGTTATTGGAGAACGATGTCCAAACAGAATACTTAAATAATATTTACAGGAAACAGTGCCAATCATCATAAACTATCAAATTACAACTATCCTATATAAGCTTGGCTTAAAGCGGATCTCGGATGGAAGGGACGTTCCTAGGCAAGTTAGACAGTCACTTGTGATGCATCATCGCAGTCAAAGATCTCCGGATAACTACAGAAATCTTCTGTAACGGTTACAACGAAGCGTTCAAATTCATCTGCTCCATCAGCGGACAGGGTAAGTCTCGTTCTGGTCTCGCCAACTTCAAATATTTGTAGACTGTTTTACTGTCCATGGTTGAACTGAAACATTACTCACTGTTCCCCGGGCTTAACATTAACATTATATTCGAAAATGTAACCGTAAACTCGATTTCTGCAGCGCCTTCAGAAAGCTAAGTCGCGGGAACCAGCTTATTCACAGGCGCCTTATGCCTAAGAGTTGGTATGTACAGGTTGAAAAAGTTAATTCAACAAATACACTTCTACACAACCTACCTAACTAATAACAATGTTACAACATGTAGATGAATTTTAATAAGAATATTTTGAATCCGATGTATTGATATTGAGCACTCATCTATACACGCTACAGACATCCAAGGGGATCTATCTAAACATGAGGCCACTCTGTGCTTGTAGCTAGAGAGGTCTGAGGACAGTTAAAAGGATTTCTGAACTTTGAACTTGCTGCACTTGAAGGCTGGAACGAGGAGACCTCCAAAGACGATTCCTAGCTCATGCGATATGGCACGTCTCTTCCGTCAAACGAGTCACAATGTGTCAAGGTCCAGCTGTTCAATTTTGATGAAGTAATCGACTGAACATATTTAATGATGTATGTGTAGTAAACGCAAATTAGGTGACTGTATTATGTAGGTCATATGTTTTCTGCGCTGCTGGTTCTCTGCTTGCTTGTTTTGTCTTCAGGATTCATCGTGATTAAAAGTAAAGTGTAGGCCAAAACCTTGCTTGTTTTTAAATATATTCAATTTCGAAGCCTCACAGGAGTTGGAGCTCCACAAGACTCGTATGAATTGGATCACAGTCAGTAGATAACGCTCACACTCCTATAGTAGCCTCCATTCATATCAGGAATAGGCTAAATAGATAACCCTCCAGTTTTTACATTTTGTATAATTTAAGGAGTGCGCTATGATCTAATCACTGTAATGGTTGGCGTGTTGGATTGTCAACCTACAGGTCGGCGGTTCAAATCCCGGTCAGGGCAAAAATATGTTTCGAGATTTCGCCTCATTTCGGCTCCACTTGCGATTCCTAGCGAACCCAGGTATAAAGAGTACACTGACCGAACAGTGTCAATGGGAAGATCAGACAGCGAGGGAGAGGACTGGGCCCCGCAGTCATATGCCATGGCTAAGAAAAATGAATCAGCTTGACGCCCACGAACGCCCCTGAGAGTTAACTTATAGGACTGCTCGTCTTTTTCTAATATAGAATTGAATGCTATATGTTTTTCGTCATCGCTCTCCAAAATTCACAATCCACTTCGTTTTGCAGTCTGTGTGGAACGTAATCGCAATAATGATAGCAATGATGCTTGACTTTGTTCAAAGCGCAATTGTAATGGAGAAATAATCAATTGGACATATCACCATGATCACTATTATCAGCAGCAGCATTACCATGATCTTAATATCAGCAACATTAAAGAGGATACTTTTGTACCCGATGATAGCCACCTAGACAGTGCCTCTAAGCGGCCTCGAAGTG
Source organism: Norana najaformis (assembly GCA_964023275.1). Taxonomy (NCBI): domain Eukaryota; kingdom Metazoa; phylum Annelida; class Clitellata; order Crassiclitellata; family Hormogastridae; genus Norana; species Norana najaformis. The sequence goes on along the minus strand of OZ029914.1, from coordinate 8,269,714 downwards.
GCACTATGCAAATGTTCTGTAAAAAGTGCAGTCTCCTTCATAATAATATTAATCAATAATCATCTGAGAGTCTTCAATGTGTAGGCTACCCTGATCGACAGCCTACTCCTGTCCATCAGCACTGTGAAGGCCCGTTTCGATGGAATTTGTCGTAATATCCGTATAGACATTTTGAGCAGCGATTCAGACGAACGCGAAAGGTTGAGGACCGAGGTGACGATTGCTGTGATCAATCGTTCGATAACTTTACATATTATTCGTTCTTTCTTTCTACCGTTCTCGCAGTTCTTCCTCGATTCGATCTGTAGTTTACGGATTACTTTTGGTGAAACATCTTATGCCTTCGACAAATACCGTTCAACTGAAATAATTGCGTTTTCGCCTTCCCGCGCTTTCATAAAAATTGTCTGCTTCAGACAAAACGACCATCGGCCAACCGCTAACTCAAGATTTCTTTAGCTAGCCCCCTGCTCTCAATGATCCAAAGCACAGTGGACAGTTTCCTCCAAAGCCAATTACTCATAATTAATACCCATTGATGCTGGTATATAGGCCTACATGGATGCTTGCAATTATGCCTATATGGAGTTGTAATACTATACATGTCTACATCTGATCTAGCATCATATAAACTTTACAAACAAACAAGCTAACACATTTAACGTAGATAAAATGTGAATTTAAGAAACAATCGCAACAGGGTTAATGCTCATCAGTATGCTGATGACACACAGGCATATTTCCATGGTTTTAAATAACTGTGAAAATTGGACTTAGGCCTATTTTCACAGTTTTTAAAAAAAGTCATCATATTTACAGATTTGTTTCAAAGTTAACTAGCATACACTTTCAATAGTAACCACGAAAAGTATTAAAAACACCAAATCCTCGTTCACACATGCAAACCGTTCATTTCTTCCTATTGAGGTGTTTTCTCTCTGCAAAAACCAATAGTAGTCCCCATCATGGCTGGATCCCATCTGTCTTGGTTAATTTTTTCCGATCGACGTTTACGGCCTTTGATGCCATAAGATGTCGTTAAACATTGGAACTACACTATCTGCCTTAGTACCTCTCCTCTGTGGTTCGGATATCCTGTGGAAATCTTTCACCCCGCTCACCGCTCCTAGGTTCTCGGGAAAGAAGTCAATTGCGAATGCAAAAAGTGGATCGTTGAATACATCCGGCTGATTTTCGTTGTTCTTGTGGAAATCTCGAATGAGCTTTCTAGTTAGGCCTACACCTTGTACTTCCACTGAGTCCAGAAGAAGACTGCGTTCGGCTTCAAATTGAATCTTTGAAGTTAGAAGAGTAAACCTACAGTTTGGTAAAAGAATATTTGAAGTAGCTGCTCCAGCTAAATGGAAATTTCCACCTGAATTTATCGAAGATGCTCTTCAATAGATATTTTTAAATCAAAACTTAACACTCAGTTATTCTCTCAGTACTACAACTAATTATTATGTTGTAACGCGTCCTTTAAGTAAGACATTGTTAAGGCGCGTTATAAATATAAGTTGTATATATAAGTTGTATTGTATTGTATTGAATAGTTTTCTTATTTATGGTTGGCGAGAAAACCCTTGACCTCAGACGTGAATGATTTCCACTCAACGCGCTCCTTCCGATTAAATTTTTCTTCAAAGTCAGTATAATTCAATAACTTCCTAATCTGCGGACCAACAAAGATACCTTCTTTGAGTTTAGTGTCACTTAGGCTGGAAAATTTTCTCCTTTATTACAAAAGCCCATCACTGGTTATATCCATAGCCATGACACAATTCTTCATAAAATCAATTTTGAAATGTAATGGCGGAGGCAGTACAATAGAAAAGTCAACTAAAGGTTTATACTTCACGTTACTCTTCCCACGAAGAAAATTATCTCTCTTGAGCCATTCCCTTGTTTTGTAGCGTTTATCTACACCCCTACTGTCTCACAAACACAGAAAACATGAAAACTTTGTGAAGCCATCTTGAATCCCAAGCATCAGGGTGCTCACTTTCAAACAACCACATATTTGCCATTTGTACAGGTCGTATTTTATAGCAGTGAGTGAGTATCGTTTCCATGCTTTCATAGGTTTCCTTCATTTCCACAGAATGCGACACTGGATAGAAAGATTATGGTTTCTTTATGCAAAAGTAGCTCTTAACCTGAATTTTGATGAGTCTATGAATAGGCGCCATTTTCTAGGATTGTGAGTTGTTCCTATTTCTTCCATCAGCCCCGACATATCCGTGCAGAAACACAAACAATCCTGCATATTGTAAAATGAAGACAAAACCGCATTTCTCTTTCTAAATAATGATATCCCTTGGCCAAGAAGATTCCACTCTTGAAGTCTTGAATATAAAAGCACACCTTGTTGTTTGATTGTCCCAGATCTCGTGCAACATCATTAAATTCATTTTGGTGCATGAACTGAGCTCGTTTACATTTTTAGGACTGTATGAAACAATTTCAGGTGCTGTGCGTGGCTCAGCGTCTTACTCTGATGCAGAATAATCTATGTATTCCCAGTTTTCTGGAGGCTTAGGTAAGGGAAGACCTTCTTCATAAGGAACTGCCCTTATATCCAAAGGTACATTTGGGTAATCGATATTGCGCTTATTCTTTTTTGAAAAGCCTACTGCCTTAGTCAAACAAAAACAGCAATTATCTAAATGAGTGATTGGCTCACGCCAAATCAAGGGAGCTGCAAAGTGCATGGATTTCTTCCCACTTCTCAACCATTTAGTCAGGCTAACAGCATGAAATGCAGAACACATGCGCCCACTTTTTGTCCCGATCATCAACATGAATTCAAGATCAGAATACAAGTAGTAGACTTGCATCACAATCTCTGTTAAAGAACGACTCGGAGATTTTCTAATATACTGTCCACACACAAAGCAAAACTTATCTGATAAATCAATACACCTACGACGCTGTCCTTTCTCCATTTTAGCACTCAAATTTGCTGTGAAACTAACAGGACATGCTTCCACAACAATACAGGCAACAAAAGTCACCTTTGGTTATATGGTTTCTCCTACTACGTGTCAGGTAAAAGTAAGCAGTGTTGTCAACGACAACACATAGAAAAGCATCTCTACAGAAACTAACAATTATTGAACTAAAAAATGAGCTAGAACGTAAAAATGTGAAGTGCTGGCCTTTTTCTGAAATCAGCACTCAAAAATAATTAAATGCAGCTAATATAATTCATGTATGAAAAACCTTGTTGATAAGTGCTGGTTTAGTCAGCTTCAGTGCTAAGTCAGGTATTTAAAGAGGTAAATTTGAACTGGAAGAAATTCTTTTGGTTGATGTTAACATGCTTCCTGTTTCCTCTGATGGATCTCAGCCGCTTGCCTTTCGGTAACAATTATGATGGCGCTACAGAAGTTCGAAGATGTAAAGATATTTATATATGATTTAGAAAAAAATTTGGCTCATCATGAAAGGCTAGTAAATCCCTGTGAGTACAGGACAAGAAAACATAATCATTCGTTGATCAAAACACTTATATAGCTCCCTACTGGATAAGTACATATGCCACAGACACAGGTAGACATGTCTGATAATTCTGGACAAGATTTGATAATTTCTAAAATGAGAACGGCAAAGTTCTTAAAAGCCTTTGGAAAAAAGACTTCAGTATAAATAGAATGGTAAGAAAAATACAAAATTACTTTGATTGTAAGTTAAAATATTATTATATTTCACTTAATTATCTAAACTCAAAAATAAAAATTAGCCCATCTTTACGTATGTCAGCCACAAAAAGTCGACCATTTTTCTGATCCAGAAGAATCTTCCATGGAAATTGTAATCCATGTTGTTCACTTGAGAAATATTTTCTCTTAAATTCCAAATTTGAATCCAATAACAAAACTCGACTGTTTCCTCCATCAGCAACCATCACGAATCCATTTCTATCAACGGCTAAATACACTGGACAATCCATCTGTCCGATGGTCGATCCACAGTCTCCATCAAATGACTTCTGAAGTTTTCCGTCTTCATCCACTACACACACTCTATGCAGATCTTTAACCTCAAAGCCATGACTGACCAGGAAATGACCATTGGTAAGTTTTATAGCATGCCATAGATCACAAATACCTGTGTCTGATGATAGATTTATTTCACGGATCAAATGTCCATCTGGTGAATATTCGTTTAATTTATTTTTATTATAAACAGTTAAAATGACATTCGATTCGTCTGTAACAGACAGACCGAATCCCCAATCGTCTCCTGTTGACCATTTCTTTATTAATTTTCCAATGGGATCGACTCTCAAGATTTCATTCGACTGATCATCATCGTCTTTGCTATCGAAGATGTAGAGACATTTACTTCTGTTACAGGATGCTATGTCCAATGGACGAATTAATTCCTCCAATTTCCATCGACGACTAAAACTTAATGTCATCGAATGGTAAACTTCAACGTCTGAACTCAGTTTGCTCACCACAAATAATTCCTTGTCTAAGATCGTCAATCCGAAGATTGATTTCTCTTCTTCTTCTTCTGCTTTTGTTCTGATCCCATCAACTAAGACTGGATCCAATTTGTATTCACTTCGAAGTTTATCTGAAACTAAGAACAAAACCGGCAAATAATTTAAAATATTTTCTAGTGTTTTCTAAAAAAGCCACTGCTATTATATTATCACAGTATTCGAAATTCGTAATCAAACCGAGTGACATATGTTGAATTCAATGATAATCGTGAGAAAGATACAGAAAACACAGGAAAACATAAAGATAGGCAGTTGAAAGCACAGAGAGGGCAGAGAAAGAGAGAGAGAGACAAAGAGACAGCAACAGAGAGGAAGAGACAGCAAAAGAGAGAGACAGCAACAGATATGGAGCGAGATACAAAGATACACAGAGAAGACAGTGTTTTCAAGTGCATTCTCAAGGCCTTCAACAGAAGAATGGAACATCGTTGCATTCCGAATACGTTAACACAAAAGCCATACTAATGTAACATTAAAGTGGAGGTCTATATCATAGTGATAAAAACAATATTACAGGAATTTTATGAAATTATTTAAAGAACATATTTGAATCAATGAAAAACGTCAATTGTTTCATTTTCGCGTAGAGCTTACAGTTACAGACTATGCAAAGATGCATTCAAATAACTGTTTTCCTAATTTTAGTAATGAGCTAAAAACTATCCACGACATCCAAAGCACAAATCCTGGATCCCGAACTCGGGGAAGATCCAAGATGACATGGATCGACAACATCAAGTCGTGGATTGAAATATCGTTTGACCAATTATTGCAAGAGACAAGGGGCACGGGTAGTTGCTACACTGTTGTGAGTGGTGAGCCAATCCTCGGTTCCATGAAGGTTGAATCCTGGAAAGAGCATCGGATAAATGAATCAATCACCCAGTCTATTTGGCTGTCGATGGAAATGGATTCATGATGGTCGCTGATTTTGAGAACAGTCGGGCTTTCTAATTCGATTAGGATTTGGAATTTAGGAGAGAAACTGAAGGCAAGACAAAATCGATTTGTTTAATCTCGGAATCGACATCTAATAGTCGTTTACAAACGAACGACACGACCTCATTCATGTTGCAGTCTAATAATAAAAGATAATAGCGTATTCTTTTGAAATTTCATCTAAAGCTTTGGTTTAGAGTGATACTAATAGTTGGGATCGTATTAAGGTTCATTGGACTGTCTAAAAAGAAGACATGAACAAGATTTTGACTGGAAACTTATGAATTAGAAATTTAGTAGTTCAAGAGAACTTTGCAAAACTTATAACCAATCTTGGCAATGGCATGAAATTATAGATTAAACTTCTATACCAATCAATTTCCGAGGAGATTTCGTTTTATTCATAAGCTGCTCCATACCTTCGCTTTTGGGCTCCACTTGCATGGCTAGCTGTCCTTTCTTCTGTTTCAGTTTCTGGATGATAGTTTGCATTTGGTCTCTAACTCCTCTAACTATACAAACACAAAGTTTTTCAACTCTACAAATTATCAGCTATCAAAAGTTAATTTATGCATGACAATAGGTGCCATATTTGCCTTAAAACACTAAGTCAAAGATAAATAAGTCATGCAGATGGTTCACCAACTTCCTCCGATTCTCTTCATTTCTGTCACTATAGGAAGCATAGGAGTGTATACGCCTGTGCTGATTAATGCCTATATAAGTATTAACCTGTTTAGAAACATTAACCATTATATCAATTTCAATCTAATGTATATTATATTTCTCAACATTACTAACGCAGCATAGTTATTAGGGATTATTTGTGAGAAATTAAGGAATATCGTGCAAGAAAAAACGATTAAATTTGCCAGAAATAAGGCATATCTAACGCAACTGATGACGGCGACAAAGCTTCCGACAATAATTAGAAAACGGGATTGAATAAACCGCAGAAAATAGAAAACACATTTGCATTTACAAGATTTCCCTGTACAGTGTAAAATATTTTTCAGAACTAGAAAATTAATTATATATATATAATACGCTTTGAACTAACAGAGAAGGATGATGATGATGATGACGACGACGATGAAGGTGGTGCTGTTGATAAACTGAGAAGAACACAGATTTAAACTGGAAATGACACACAAACAGAGAAACGAACAGAAACAGACCAACAAAGGCAACAGGACAAAAGAAGCAGGGCTGGTTTTCTTGAGCGCAGTTTCCAGGGCGCTTAGCTTCAAGTATGGAACGCCATCACTTCGTACAATTCCGTTCAACGATGGCGAAATAATACTACTAGTGTAATCGGAGGAAGAAATCGTGCAGAATTATTTAAAGAAAATAAACTCTCTTTGAATTGGTGACGTTTTACGAAGGAAAAATTTTTAGAACTAGTAGGGTTATACTTCGAGTTACTCAAGAAAACACGTTGATTTAAGGGGAATGGTCCAAAATTTCTAAGATTTCTTTTTTCAGAGAGTAAATGTTCTGTTCTTTTGTAGTTTTTAATTTGCAATTCCATCAACACAATGCATGTTTAGGAATACTAAGTGAATGTCATTATTAAATCGTGTGAGAAAAACCACAGAACCATGTGTGGTGTGCAATTTCTGTGTTCTGGGCACATCTCCCGGCCGCAAGTAATCCGAAATTCACTGCGGAAGGTCGGACTCCACCACTAATGTCCACGTGTAGCGAGGGCGTCCAGCTGGTCTCTTCCAACCTCTTGGGGATCAAATTCATAGCCGTAAAGTTCGGATATGGTCCTGTTCGCTGTCGTTAAGCGAGATGTGTCCTGACAGCAGATCAGCTTATCTTGTTTGGATCATCTCAGACACATGGATGTGCATTGTACGTCAAAAGACCTCCTGGTGATATCAGTCGTATATGGAATGCTTAGAATTCTCCTCAGGCACCCCCTCTGAAAGGTATCAAGCATTGCCTCCAAGTTCCTGGTTAGCATCCAAGTCTCAGTTGCAGAAAGGAGGACAGGTAGGTCTACTCCAGATCTATTGTTGCGAGTTGCTCATGCATTCCCTGCACCCAGATTCTCTGCGACTATATGCTTCGATATGAGAAATGAGGCAGAGGAAACCCTGAACCAGCTCAACCTTGTTTCCCTATTCCTTAGCGTGATCAAGATTTGGGCATGGGTCCACTGTCGTCTGAAATTTTTATCTCGATCTAATTGATTTCTAGTCCAAAATTTAAGTGTCCTCCTATCCATAATCTCAAAGGACAGAACCAGGACATCCAGCAATTTTTGGCGTCTAGGGTCACATCAATTTCGTCATGATCGGTGAACTGCTCCAACCCAATAATGCACCTGGGTTGCCTTGCTCCACTGTCTCCTAAGTTCGTTTTAAGATCACGAACAGATGGAGCCTTTCTGCTTCCTTGTCGCGCTAAGTTACTGTATCCACCCTGAACCATTCCCATGTTACGCTATCAATGCGTTTCAAAATTCGTTACATCTGTGTATAATTCCCTCATCAGGCCGACTATCTTCTCCGATATTCCGTGATACAGTATTAGCTACGGCATAATCTTAGACTATGAAATTTCATTGTTTTATATTTAGTTGACCAAAAGTAAGCCTTTGGAAACAAAAAAGTTTAAAAGATTAACCACAAATGGTCACATGTTTTAACCTGTACCATTAAATCGTTTATTTTCTTGTGTCTGTTGCTTTGAATGATCTTCCTCTACTCGCTGTAGCTTCAATTTCTGTTCGAGGTTCAAACATTTCTCTCCACTACCTGAACAAAATGCATTAGGATTTCATTATAAATGATCATACTGCCCACTGAAAGACAACCCAGTGACGGAATTCAGAATTTAATCAGCATTTTGTTGTTCTGATTTTCCAGTTACTTCTGGAAACAAGAGCATACAGAATATAATGAAAGAAATAAGAATTGCAACAATTAAGCTTATTGAGGCTTAATTTTGTCAATTTACAGGCCATTCGCATAGCTGTTTTATACCCAATCTTAACCTGCACAGTTTCTTTTAGCAAGTATTGCTCACAAGATAAACTTCTGACAAAAACATAAAAAACATGAACACATATTTTCTTCACATGGTTCAAAAAGGATTTATTGATAAACAAATTAAATGCCAAAAAATTAAAACCATAAAGCAAAAATGTATATATAAATTGAAAACGTACAGCAAAATATGCATCCTATGGATTTACCTTATAATTAATCTGTTCAAGTAGTGCTAAAAATTAGTTCTATTAAATGCTGTAGCAAAACATAATAAGTAGACGTACCTTCAGTAATGTCAATGGTGTTCAGCCGATCAATGATTTTGCGAAAAGTAGGTCTGCTCTTTTTATTTTTGTGCATACAGTCTAAAATATACCAGAGGTAATTTGTTTCGAAAGTAAAAGAAGCATTATTTTAAAATAAAACTGCTAAGAAAATTAAAATGACTCCACTTTTGTCATTTTTGACTACAGGCTGATTCGTACATAAATTTATTTGCAACTGGGTTAACTATTTAAATACTATAGGTTCTTTAAAATATAGAAGACTAGTTCAGTCCACTGGTCAGTTGATTCATGCAAATCTCAGGTTTGGCCATATTTCTGTTTCTGTAGTGAAAAATTTTATTGGCTGCCTCTGTATAGAAGAAATGGGAAAAACGTCCCAAACAGATTGGTTGGTAGTGCTTAGTATATGAACATATATTCTGGAGTTCTGTTGCCTCCTTATCCCTTGGTTGCAGATAATGTGAACTTACAATTCAGGTCAATCGATTACATCGATGGAAATAAATTTAGCAGGGCTATGATCTTTATGGATTATATATGACAGCAAGAAGACTGGCTGGTTTCACAAGGGATAGCATGTGCATCAAGTTAGTGTCCATGATTTGAGCGTCAGCTTACCACTAAGAAGTCCCTTATATGCTTTAGGAACGGATTTAGGAATAGAAAGCACCAGCTGGCCAGTCACAGCTTTTAGCATTATGTCTCCATCTACTAGATTGTTATGTGCAATTTTTCTTGTCAACATCTCCCACATCACTACACCATAACTAAAATACAACATATAAGCAAAAATCATTTGTAGTGTACAAAGAGAAAACGTAAGTCGCGTAATAAATAGGACATGCTACCATCAGAATTCTGTTGTCAATAACGTAACAATTAACATTCCTTACATTTTGAAGGACAGGTAAAAAGAATAAGTACAAGTTTAAATGCTTAAACAACTCTACGCCTATAACATTCCTGAACCACAGATCCTATACTGACACCCCTTCTTCCTCAAGTATTATCCGTCTCAGCTCTCCAACCCCAAACATCACCCCCCGTAGCTGCCACGCTGTCTCTCTGCCTGATTCTTGGATCTTGACCCGGAACCGAACCCTTTTGCCTATCGATTTTATTTTGACTGAGCGCCTGTGAATAAGCTGGTCCCCGCGGCGCGGCTTTCGTTGGGTGCTGTAGAAATCTTGGAATTACGATTACGATCACATCAAGCGAATGCAACTGAAATGTGTTGCTTTTTAGTATTCGAAATTGATCTTAAATACAATAGGAAAAAAATTGCATTTCCTTAAGCCACCCTCTAGAGGCAGCGATAAGTGTAATGTAATCAATGTAATGTAATCAAAAATTTATAAAGCGCCAGTTCCAGGTAAACTCCTCAGAGGCGCTCCCGGCCCTACAACCCAGAAGAACTGGGAAATAAGAAGGTCTTCAAGCGCTTGTGGAAAAGAGGGGGAGATAGACTAAGAAGTTCCTGGCGTAGGCCATTAGGAAGCCCATTCCAAAAAGCGGGACCAACCACAGCAAAACTTCTGCGCTGGGCCGTAGCTGTACGAACCGATGGGGCAAGCAAGTCACCCCGTACCGCCGAACGAAATAGTCTACGGCCCGGAATGGAGGAGGCCAAAACACAGAGCTCCCTAAGATAAAATGGGGCGCAACCCAAGAGGCAATTACGTACAAGAACCAGGATTTTAAGTTTTAAATTTTAAAGTGTGAAATGTTAGCAACTTGATTTTTCATAGCATCTGCATATGAGGGCAGGGGCCACTGAAAAGTCCTCTCCCTCACTGCCTACCCTTTCCACCAAGAGTATGCGGCGAAGTAGTTGAAATGTTGAGTTTGATAGAAAAGCAAGTGGAGCAGAAATCTCGAAATACCTGCCCTGACAGGGATTTAAACCTCGGCTTTGGGTTGACAGTCCGGCACACTAACCACTCTGAACATAAACAGATCATCCACTGACAACTGATTCGTTAATTCTTTTGTCATGTAATTGTTTTGCCTTGTAGTACATAATGTTTTGTTCTCCTGTTCTGCCTGGTCTTTTCTCATCTGACAGACTGACTTAACAACTGTCCACCCGAGTGACTGACCGAATGACTAACTGACCGAGTGACTGAATGCCCGACTGACTGACAGACTGGACTGACTTACTGCGTGTTTGACTGACTCACTTGATCCCCGTTTGAGTGGATGACCGACTGATTGCTCGCCGAATTAACCTGTTCACTCACAGACTGATTGACTTATTAAACGACTGACTTACTGATTAACTGACACTCCTACTCGACTGACCTACTGTCGCGACCCTCACAATATGTCGCCGTGGCTTCTTGAAGGTGCAGATTCACTCTCAAAACAGAGGATGTTTATTCTTTTAATTTGAGAGTAACGAAAAAAACTACAGCCTACGCCTAAATAACTGTTTCTAAAGTTCTAGCGAAGTTCTCTACGAATCTGGTTAAAACGTCACAGTCTCTGAATCTGTGAGAACAGGTCAAAGATGTTACTTCGACGTCTGTGTCCGGGCCGATCCCTATCCAGCGTTCCCTTTTTTTATATACAATCAACCGACCGCAATTGCCTGCCTGGGTGGCCCGAGTAATATTGCCTCCCTGGATCCTTGATACATTACTATTTAATTGGGTATGAAACCCCTTCGAGTCCGCCCTGTTGATTCATTCTCGTTACGCGAGATTTGTCTTTCTGCCGTTTCCCCATATCGGATTTCGTGCCGTATGTTGGCCCTCCGCTCCAGGGTGGTCTTCGCGAGCGGCGTCTTCCTGCTTCTCCCACCCCACTCCGGTCTGTTGATGATACGTCACAGGCTGAAACGGGCGTGTCCGTAGACTCGACCGTGACATCTACTGACTCAAAGACTAATTGACTGACTTGATCTTATTAGCATCCCACTCTGCTGTCTGACTGACTGACTGACTGACTGAATACAACCTGTTCTATTCTTGTGCAGCCAATAGTTTATTGCATTAGGGCATTCAACACCAGTAAACACCAGAACAAAACTGCGATTCTAAAATGCCGGCCTCGAGTCCAGAGGCCAAGCCCGCCAAAATGACCTTGAAGCCTGGCTTTGGCCTCGAGTCCTATCATCCATCACTCTCTAAAATGTAACAGTCAACATTTCATGGTCACGGCAGAACATCAAATCTGCATGCATCACTCCATTTGCTAACAGTTTTCAAAGAAACTGGCATATTCAAACATAAAATTAAGAAATATTCGTTCATTTTTTGCTGAGCAGGCAGACATTACCTCTCAGCATTATTAAGTAAAACTATTGACAATCAACATGGGTGAGTTGCATAATTAGACATTGAAGGGTAGGCCTACATATTAACCTACAATATTCGGAATTATTAACTACATACTGGTGAATCAAACTGTAATCCTAAAATGCAGCATTCATTGCCATAGTGCACTCTTTGGAAACTCACGTACTTTAGAAGTTTTTCATCTGATTCATGCTTATATTCTTATTAATTGAAAAATATATGGGATTCGAACGAAAACACGGTTTTATTAACACAATCTGGAGAGGGTTAATGGTAAACTTCAGAATCACCTCCAGACATCACTGGCTTTGGAAAATCTCTCTGACTTCAGAACTTCAGGCGCCACATAGGCACATGTTCCTCTGAGTGACATTGTAGTCGTGTGATCAAATTTCCTGACTTCATCAAAGTCTGTTATCTTTAGTCTCATTTCTTTATGAGAATCCATGGGTTCAAAAGGCCCCATCAGCACAACTATTCAAAAGAACAAGAAAATTATAAGAATATTACTACTCAGCTGACAGGACTATTCAACTCGTGTTTTTACAATTTATTAGTATGCTAAACTGTATGGTAAATTTGTTTCCTTTTCCAACTTCTGGACCCACCAGTGGAATGCATTGGATGTAGCAATTTAGCTCAGAGCTAAAATCAATTTTTTTCTGAAGTTAAATCCAGAGTCGAATTGCCATTCTGAGTTGCAAGGGATCCAGTACTTTAGTCCATCCCCATATCACAAAAAGTACCACTACATAAATGAGTTAACTACTGTAACAACTATGCAAGCCCTAGTGTCTAATGCATTTTACTAACCATTAATTTATAAATACCATGTAATCATGAACAGGTCGGCATGCAATGACTTCATACAGAAACAAGTAATACAAACCCTTGCTTAAACTGACATTTTCCCAGTTGTTTGTGTGAAAAAAGTTTATAAAACTTTATTATGACTTTAAGTTAGAAACAACAATACACTCACTGTTGCTGGATTTCAAGTCCCTGTGGACAATATCCTCTTCATGTAGATACAGCATACCAGCAGCTATCTGTCTAGCCCAATTTGAAATATCCATTTGGTGATGAAATGTGACATCAGAATTATCTAACAGGCACCTCAGCGAACCACCACTGGCAAATTCCATTACAAAGTATAATGCCTTTGGCCTCAAAATGACACTGTGGATTTCTACCAGGTTTTTATGCTTCACTGAAGTCCAGATATTTCTTTTATCCTTCACTTTTTGCCTGAAATCATCACCAGATTTACCTGAACAGATCCAGATTCGCTTAAGAGCGCACCTTCTACCATTCCATGTGAAAGGCCCATAAACTTCACCAAAGACCCCTCTGTCTACAAAGTTGTTAGTAGTTGTTACACTATCAAAATCAAATTCCTCAAAATTTGTGTGACTTTCACTAGCAGTAGCCATCACTGGTCAGCAGCATCTAAGTAAAACAACTGAAAAACAAAAATTAATAAGTCCTGGAAATTTGACCAGAAGTGATATTCAAGACGTTTTGTAGTTTAATGTCCGCATCATTGTTATTCTGCTACTCCTAACACTCACTTCTATAGACAGTATAGTTTCCTACATACAAGTGATCACAATAGAAACCAATATCCTTTGAATCAAGTTATACATCACTATGCAACCTAATGTTTTCCTTATAATTATCAATGCCAATGAAGTATGTTATACGTCATGAATACCATAGCGTACATATCAGTTATCCTTCCACTAGAAACCTTAGACATCACATCATCCCTGTCCACGAGTCTTATACTGGATGGAAATGGCAAAAACAGTTTAAAGTCTTTCAATCAAAATAAAACTCACTGAGATGCTCCTCATCCTACCTCCACAAGTAACACTTAGCCCCTCAACCCATTGTTGATCCTTTTCAGTCCTGTCATTATTGTATCGAATTATATCAATTAAACAAACAATATCACTTCAGACATCCTTTTCTTTGTAAAATAATATTTACTGAAAATTCTGAAAGCCATAAATACTGGAGTAATTTTGTACAAACATATGAACAAATGTGTTCACAGTTCAGCACAGTTAGCCCAAGTATCTTTTCCTTTCTGTCACATTCTCTAATTTTCTAATCGTTCGGTATATCAATAGTTGCTCCCATTAGTAGGGTCACTGTTCTCTGGAACCAGGGAATCTCTCCATGCTCTTCTGATTTCTGTATTCACGAGTTGTGATTATAAACAATCAAATGATTTCGTTGGCAATTGTAGGACCAGACTTAATGCGCATACAATTCAGCCATGCACTCTCCAAAAACTGTTCTGAATATTGGACAAAGGAATGTTCTTCTGGCATCTATAGGAAAAGGCAAGCAAATCGGCCACAATTTCCAGATTCAAAGGGGCCAAAAATGTAGCTGACGATTCTTTAGCGCTGAAGAAATGAAACTTAGGCCTATAGCTTGAACTTACTTTCAAAGATTTGAAAATTTGAAACAACAGTCTACACGTATAATTTTTATATTTTATGCTTATTTATTATATTTTATGAAGAAATGAAACTTACAATTTGGACTTGCTTTCAACACAACGATTTGAGACATCAACAATCTATACGTATTATTCATCTACGCTAGCTCAAGCCGGAAATCTTTGGTTCTGGCAATAGCTTATGATTCTAGTAATTAAGGTACAGGTATAGGCTCAATTGTTTGTAGGGCCTACTTATGAAACATAATCCGTCAAGTTCATTTTATATTCAAATTTTGAATGTTAACACTCCAGTAGGCCTAATGCATCTGCCTGTGGAATTTGGCCCTCTGTTATCTCGTTGATAACTCTTCGGTAAATATACCGAGTGGTTGTGATATTCAGTCACATGACCTAGTGTTGTCATTGTTGGCATAGCCTACATAAATATTAGTAAATTTATATCAACCCCACGATAAAGGCTAGGCCTATATGTGAGATTTAATTACGAAGGCCATCTAACAATATTCCCACATGGGCTTCGTGTGTCCTACACTATTGCCCAATATGGTAGGACGTGTGAAGTTCATATGAGAATATTGTCACATGGGCATTGTGCTTGTCAGGTTGAATGAATATCTTTCTTCTAACTCACTGTTCAATCGCTCTAAGTTCACTAAACGCCGTTCCACTGAGACTATCCTTGTCTCTCTAGATAATAAACTATTCTCTGCCTGTAGCCATCAGCAAGTCTCGTGCCTATATATTTCTACTCGACATTTCCGCTGCATTTGACACCGTGGATGAAGACTTACTTCTTCAAGAGCTGTTTACTTGGTTTGGCGTATCTGACAATCGTAATCGTAATCCCGAGATTTCTACAGCTTCCCACGAAAGCCGCGTCACGGGGACAAGCTTATTCACAGCCGCTGAGTCAAAACAAAATCGGTAGGCAAAAGGGTTATGTTCAAGGTCAATATCCAAAAGTCAGGCAGAAAGACAGCGTGACAGCAATGCCCTTCTTTGGTTCCAGTCTTATTTGTCTTCCCACTCCTTTTCTGTAAAAGCTGAAAGTCATTGTTCGCAACCCCTCCCACTCTCTTGTGGTGTCTCTCAAGGTTTCGTTCTAGACCATTTCTCTTCATTTTGTTTACGCTACGTCGCTGAGTCATCTAATACAATCCTCTTACTCTGCCCGCTCCATCTTAATGATGTTAACACTCAACTCTTCATATCCTTCTCTCCAAGTTTCTTTGTGATCTTAGTGGTATTCAATCTAGGCACGATTTTAAAACTGTATCTACAAGCTCTACCTCTATTGTCCATTCCAAGTTTGGCTACTGTAATGCCATTTTCTTAACGTTAAATCTATTAAATTTAAAATCCTCAAACATAATCATTTCAAAGTTCTTTCTCTAATCTATAATCATCTGCATTATTCCAAACTTACTTATCTTCGGAAACTCTTACCATCCATTCACCCCGCTCACCCATTCATCCTCTTACCTCTCTCTTGCCTTTCCCGTAAGGCGTAACTACTCATTTTAACGCCTTTAACCGATCCATATACCATCTCCATTCCTCCAATCTCGAATGATCTCCCTCTTGAATTTCGCAAACTCTCCGTTCCTCTATCCCTTCCCTCACTCACTCCCCATCATCTGTCTCATCTCTACTATTTATTGCTCCTCAGGTAGTCAATTCAAAACTAAAGGCACATTTTCTCAAAGAAATCTTTGAATTTCCCATTTCTCTCAACGTAAACACAACCTCTGTTAACAAGCTTCCACTTCCCCCTCTCTCTAGTCTTCTGGCAACCAGACTTTATTCTTCTTTGAAGAACCCCTTTGACTTAAAGCCGCGCTTAACTTTCAAGTAGCACTTGAAATTTTCGAGATCACAATTATGGGCTTCATATCCTGCGTGGCTGTTGTGGTACTAAATATGTACGTTTTTAATAGCGACTGTATGGCCTCGACCCTACTCAGTTTTCAATGCATTGATCGGGTGAGATCCTTCAACACCGCTGCCCGTTAGAATAGGTGTCACAAGTTCGCCCAATGTTGAATACTATACAGAGGGTATACAGAGATACAGAAGGGACAATTGTGCCCGACGAATAGTAACCTTCTATATAGGAATTCAGATATGAATATTCATCTTACTGTTCGTTAGGCACAGCAGAAATCTCGAGTTTACGATAATTACTTACTATTCACAAATAGCCACAGTTATACTCATTCATACGGATAATATATAACATGGACTTTGCTAAGAAACAGAAGAAAATCACGGAACAAGTCTTGTTTAACTAGCAACCAAAATTAATACCTGACCACAATTACTCACTAAATGCTAAAATATAATAGGAGTCGTCCATAAAGGAAGCCTGTTAAATTACCCACTTTGGACCCCCTCCTTTGTTCTCATTTGGCATTACATTGCGCCCATCCTCGTTTGTACAAGTCCGTATTCAAACGGAGTACTGAGGCCTAGCATAGGAGGTCCTGTTGATCTTGCAGGGACATCAACCGTGCACTTTGACGCGGCCGCATCCAGCCGAGACTCTGCTTAGATCCAACGCAGTACACACTGCTATCTGACTGAAACTGGTGTTTAAGACGGTTTCCACTCAAACAACTGAAAGCACCAAATTTATATGCAACCGTCCGCAATAGGCATGATATCCCTCCCCTTCCCACATCTGGGTGATCTCTCCCTCCCCTCGTTGCGGATGTCCTTAAACAACGACCACATACTAAGATAGCTCAAAACAAATATTCCTCTAAAGCTAACAGCAGAAAAAATCAGATACATTTACTCCAGAAAGACAAATTAAATACAAAACAAAAGAACCAAAATAATATAGTCTAATACAAAAAAAAATAATAATATAGTCCAATACAAGCAAAACTAAAATCATTAAAAAATTTACTTTTCTTTATTTTGGACATTGCATATAAATTAGAAATATTAAATACTGTAAAATTGCAATCCAACTAGGATTACTCATTTTTCTAACATGTGATTAAAATGCGATTAACTGCGATTAAAAATTTTAATCGATCGATTAATCGCGATTAAAATTTTTAATCGAAATGCAGCTCTAGTTACAATATAAAATAAGTTTTGCTTAAGTTAAGATAATCTATTTGCCTTAAACCATTCGGCTAATATTTCAAATTCATTATAGGCATTTTTAATTAATATATCCAAAGATTTATAAGATAAGAAGATATATCATCAGCAAATAAGATGAAGTGGAATAGGGTAGAGGAATTTGGGAGATCGTTTATATGAATTAGAAACAACAGTGGACCTAAAATTGATCCTTGTGGTACTCCATATTTGATAGGTTTAAAGACAGACTGGGCACCATTACATAAAACCTGCTGTTGCCTATTGTTGAGATAGCTTTCAAACCATAATAATGGGATCCTTCGTATACCATAAAACTCAATTTTTTAGTAGAATAAAGTGATTTACTGCGTCGGAGGCTTTTGCTAAATCAAAAATATTCTTAATGATATTTTATTTTCATCAAAAGCCTGGGAGATTTTATCATGCATATCTAGTACAGCCACAGAAGTGGAATGGCCAGACTGAAAACCAAATTGCTTTGGATATAGCAATTTAAATTTTAGTATATTTTATGAAGAAAATAAATTTTAGTATATTTTATGAAGAAATGAAACTTACAATTAGAACTTACTTTCAA
Source organism: Norana najaformis (assembly GCA_964023275.1). Taxonomy (NCBI): domain Eukaryota; kingdom Metazoa; phylum Annelida; class Clitellata; order Crassiclitellata; family Hormogastridae; genus Norana; species Norana najaformis. The sequence continues at coordinate 8,251,504 of OZ029914.1, read as the reverse complement.
AGCATCGATTAGAAACATCAACAATCTACACGCATTATTTATCTACGCCAGTTCAAGCCGGAAATTTTTCATTCGGGCTGGCAACAGCTTACGATATTAGGGTAAAAGTATAGGTTCAATTACAAGAACATAGAATACAATTGTTTTAGCCTATGAAACATGTTCCGTCAAGTTCATTTGATCTTCAAATTCGGAATTTAAGCAATCCCATAATGCACCTGCCTGTGGAATTTGACCCTCTATTATCTCGTTGATAACGCTTCGGAAAATATGCTGAGCGGTCGCGATATATACTGCTAATAGTTTTTGCAACTCTTGTTATTTATCACCGTCAAAACTGTGCGGCGTTACTGAACTCAGATAAATAACAATTTTATCAGTGCGTTCAGTCACAGGAGGTCTACTGTTGTCATTGTTGCACACGTAACTATTGGTGAATTTATATCAACACCACAATGAACATCATATGTAGGATATCATTACGAAGTCCACCTAACAAAATTCTCTCATGGGCTTCATACATGTATGTCCTACATTATGACCCATATGGTAGGTTGTATGAAGTTCATATGAGTATATTGCCATATGGGCATTGTGCTTGCTCAGCTGAATGAACATCTTTCTTCTAACTCACTGCTCAATCGCTACCAATCTAAATTCGGTAAACATCGCTCCAGTGAGATTATCATTGTTTCTCTAGAGAATAAACTAGTCTCTGCCATTATCCATCAGCAAAGTGTGCCTAGATCTCCCTTCTGAACATTTTTGCTGCATTTGGCACCGTGGATCAAGAGTTACTTCCTCAGCTATTGTATTCCTGGTATGGCTTATCTGACAATGCCCTTCTTTGGTTCCGGTCTTATTTGTCTTCCCGCTACTTTTCTATAAAAGCAATAAGTCATTGTTCGCAACCACTCCCACTCTCTTGTGGTGTCCCTCAATATTTCGTCCTAAACCACTGCTCTTCATTTTTTACGCTACTCCGCTGAATAAACCCACACAATCCTCTTCCTCTGTCCGCTCCATCTTAATGCTGTTGACACTCAACTTCTGAAATCCTTCTCTGCAAATTTCTAAGCGACGTTAGCGGTATTCGATCTATACCCGATTTTAAAACTGTAATCGTAATCTCGAAAAAGATCGTAATCGTAATCTCGAGATTTCTACAGCGCCCAACGAAAGCTCAGTCCCGGGAACCACCTTATTCACAGGAGCTCAGTCAAAATAAAATCGACAGGCAAAAGGGTTCGGTTGGAGGTCAATATCCAGAAGTCACGCAGTCAGACAGTCGGACGGCTACGGTGGATGGTGTTTGAAATTGAAGAGGGGGGAGGAAGACTCAGGATAAGATTTTTGGAAAAGCTTTCAGTTTTGAGTAAAACCACCAGCGCAGAAACTGAAGGGTGACGTCAGGAAATGAAGCGTTGGCGAGTTCGTTTGATGGATCAGATAATTGTCGTAATTCTGATGGGAGTTTATTTCAGAGGGGTGGGGCAGCCATGGCTATGGAGCGATTTCCAAATTTTAAGGATGAGGTAACGGCAGGGCGAAGAACTGTTAGGACAGACGAGGTGCGGGTTGAACGGAGTGGATGGATTGTAAATAACCGACGAAGATAGGAGGGGTGAAGTGTGTTGTAGATAAGGGATATGACTTCATACTCTATTCGTTCAGGTATTTAAGCCAGTGAAGTGATTTGAGAACAGGGGTGATGTGATGGTATTTGGGAGTTTTGGTGACAGCACGAGAGAGAGCATTCTGGATAGCTTGAAGGCAGTTTATCTGGGTTGTGTCTATATTGAGGAAAAGTGAATTGCAGTAGTCATTACCATCATCGCTATCTCTATTGTCCATTCCAAGTTTTGCTGCTGTAATACCCTTTTCTTAACGTTCAATCTACTAAAATTAAAATCCCCGAACATAATCATTTCAAAGTTCTTTCTCTAACCTATAATCATCTGCAATACTCTGAATTTACTTATCTTCGGAAACTCTTTACCATCCATTCACCCTGCAAAACCGTTCATCCTCTTACCTCACACTTGCCTTTCCTGTGTGCAGTAACTACTCACTTTAAGTCCTCTAGCCGATACATATACCACACTGCACCTCAATTCTGGAATGACCTCCCTCCTGAATTTCACAAACTCTTCCTTCCCTCGTTCACCCACTGTATCCAACCCTATACAGATTGAACTTACTGAAATTGATGTTTAAGGCGCTTGAACCGAAACAACTGTAAGTAAGAAATTTATATGGAAACGTCCTCAATAGGCATATTATTCCTCCCTTGCCCACATCTTGGTGACCCTTCCCTCCACTAGTTGCGGACGTCCTTAATCAACGACCCCATATCAAGATACCTCAAAAATATTCCTCTAACGCTAATAGCAGCAGAGATCAGATACACTTTCTCCAGAAAGACAAATTAAATGCAAAACAAAAGAACCAAAATAATATAAAGTCTATTGGCAGCAAAAGTAAAATCATAAAGAGCAAAAATTATGCGGTCTGTCAAGTTTCACCGAACTATCACTCGGATTTGAACTATATGGGCTTCACAATATCGGTAATAAAACTGAACCTAATTCAGATCAATTCCAAGTTCAGGAAACTGCCAAAGAAGAACTCCAAACCAACTGAAAAAAAGCAAGCACAAATTGAAGCTATTACTAGGTAGCATGGATAAAGCAGCCTTCAATGTGAGGGACAGTTGAAGACCATGCACCTCAGATAAATTTGAGTGTTGTGTTGTACTGAGTGGCATTTAATATTATTGGCCACTGTGACGGACGGACAGGTGTGGATGTCGTCTAATCGCCTTCGGCTCAATCCATCCAAAACGCATTTTTTGTGGCTTGGTACTAGTGCCCCATGGGTGAAGAAAACCGAAGGACGGACGATGGAGGACATCGACGCAGAGAGATGGTGTCTCGGTAAAAACACTGAGAGGAAGGCAAGGGGAAACCACCTCTCTACTCTTCCCAAGAAAAATGTAAAATGACGCCAAGAAGAAAATTAGACAACGACGTTAAAACAAAGGTCATGAGGGTAAGCAAAGGAAATGTAAAGGATGTAAAGATCACATTAAATGGAGAAGAATTGGAAAGAGTGGAGAAGTTCTGCTATCTGGGAAGTATGGTTACGGATGATGCAAGGTGCCAAGTGGAAATAAAAAGAAGGATAGCTATGGGAAAGGATGCATTTTATAAAAGGAGGGAGCTACTCAGAGGCAGTCTAAACAGGAAGCTAAAAAAGAGAATGGTTAAAACATTGGTATGGAGTGTCGTCCAGTATGGCTCAGAGACGTGGACAATGCGGAAGACATCAAAAGACTAGAGGCCTTCGAGATGTGGATATGGCGTAAAATGGAGAGAGTCAGCTGGAGGGAGCGAAGAACCAATGAAGAAATATTGCAGCTGGTAGAGGAAAAGAGATCCTTGATAGGCACTATACGCGGACGACAGAGAAAATGGATCGGCCACATCTTGAGAGGGGACACCCTATTAAAAGACATCATCGAGGGAAGAATGGAGGAAAAAAGAACACGTGGCAGACCAAGAGCAATGCTACTGGACTGGATGATGACAGAGGAGGGATACAGTGGACTGAAGAGAGAGGCACAGAACAGAGAAAGATGGCGTCATTGGACATACGAACCTGCCGAGGGGCAGAGAACATAAAGAAGAAGAAGAAGGTACTAGTCAAGCTCGGGCTAAAATCGACCATAAGGGACTTCTCTCATCTTTTCCAGGCTGGTCGCCCAACAGCTGGTCGGTGATCTGGGAGTAATTATAGACGGTGAACTGTTCATGGCTGACCATGTGGATTCGTTGTGCAGGTCGTGCCACTATCAGCTGCGTCAAATTAGATCAATACGGCGTATATTCTATCGTTCAGCGCTGCAGCAGCTTTACTTTATTCCTTCGTCCTGATGCTTTGGACTACTGCAACTTTATCTTCGCAGGTTTGCCAAAATTCCGTCCTCGTCAGCTCCAGTCCGTTCTGAACTAAGCCGCCCGTCTAGTTGCTAATTTATTCGTACAAATTCTCTCATATATCAGATTATATAAGAGAGATATACTGCACTGGCTACCAACTGAAGAGAGAATCAAATTCAAGATCTTCGGTCGGGTCTCGTTGGCTGGATACGCTTCTGATAATATACGAGAGTTGTTCATGCCGGTCGGTGTCCACCGGGGTCTTTACAAAAACATTCCTTGTTCAAACACTCAACTATTTACTGAGTTTTTACTCTTCAAATTTTGATATGTCAAAATTTCGTATGAACTTGGGCTAGACGCTGAAATACTACACAAACTGCTACCATATACACGGAGGGACGTGGAAAACGCGTTCAAGACATATTTCCATGTTTTTCTATAGCAACTGTATGGCCTCGACCATATTCAGTTTTCAATGAACTGATCAGGTCAGAACCTTCAACACACCTTTGAATAGGCGTCAGAAGTTCGCCCATTGTCATATACTACACAGAGTCATAGCGGGGTTGGAGAGGGGACGGTTGTGCCCCAGGCGAATATTAACATTCTAAACACGAATTCAGATAGGAATATTCATGAGTAACAGGGCCGGCGCCAGAGTATTTGGCGCCCTAGGCGAACCTGTCGCACTTAGGCCTACCGGCGGTAAGTGCGATAACTAATTAATAGTAAATTAACTAAGTTAATATAACATTCACACAGAAATACAGCCGTTTCTTATTTTCGTATAATTCACTTATTAATAAATGGTGGCAAAACGGTGGCAATATTTTAAAATATTTCTTTGTGTGGCTTTTCTGCTGCCCCAGAAATGTGCCGCCCTAGGCAGTCGCCTAGTTAGCATAGTGGTTAAACCGACCCTGATGAGTAATTATGTCCTACTGGTCGTTGGGCACTGCAGAAATCTCGAGTTTACGATGATTCCTTGCTATTTACCAGGATGCAGTGTCTAATTGTAGCAGAACTAACTATAAATAAATTTTCTACATGTGGTCATTATATAATTAATATACTTCACACATTACAATACACGAAATAGGCCTATTATTACAAGATAGGCACAGTTAAATATTCATACTCATATTACATAGCATACCGACTTTGCTAAGAAACAGAAGAAAATCACGGAACAAGTCTTACTTAAACTAGCAAACAAAATTAATTCCAGACAATTTTTACTCACTAAATGCTAAAGTATAATAGGGGTCGTCCATAAAGGACGTCTGTTAAATACCCACTTTGGACCCATCCTTCCCCTTTGTCCTCATTTGGCATTACCTTGTCCCCAACCTTGTTTGTACACGTCTTCATTCAAACGGAGTACCAATGCCTAGATTAGGAGACCCTGTTGTGGGTTGTAATGAAGATGGAAAACGTCTTAGCTTATTGGCACTGACTGCTAATCCAGCTGTCATTCATTGTTCGAATAAATCAGTGTCACACAACACCAAAAAATTTGTAATCAAGTTGTATTAAGTTGTTCTGTTGTTCAGTTGTTGTTGTCATTTTTACTTCAACCAAAATAATCTTATTTTGTCCACTGATCAGGTCAAAGAAAACAAAATATGCATGCAATCTGTTAACTGTACATGGCTCAGATGACACCATGTCACCACAGCATGACACAGCTATTCAAGCAGTTGAACCAGATACAAATGACATTATTTCCCCAGGGGCATGACACAGCCTTTCAAGCAGTTGAACAAGGCACAGATGACATCATGTCACCGGAGCATGACACAGCCATTCAATCAGTTGAACAAGGTACAAATGACACTATTTCCCCAGGGGCATGACATGGCCATTCAAGCAGTTGAACAAGGTACAGATGACATCATGTCACCAGAGCATGACACAGCCATTCAAGCGTTTGAACAAGGCACAGATGATATCATATCACATGATATTGCAAGTAGTCTTGTGAAGGTTATGGAAGAGGTACAGAAGCATCAGCCTACAGTGACTAACTTCACTCTGTGGTCAGATTCATGCATTCCACAAAATAGAAATTCTGTTCACGCACATTGTGCGCTAATATCGTTCCTGCTTTACCACAAAAATGTTAAATCGATTATACACAGATTTGGAGAAACAGGCTATAAGTAAAGAATGTGTTATGTACTGGTTGCAATGCTGAAGTGACAGAGGAAATAAATGTAACCAATTAAGCACATAATGCTACCAGGCGGAATTATGGACTTATCTCTGTATAATTTTATTGGATATGTGCAAGAAATTGGAATAAACTAATGGTGATAAATTTCAAATGCACCTCCCTTCATTGCAAGTAATGCAACAAAAACTCACAGAAAATGCTTTCATTTAAGTAACTCTATTTCTTTCCACAATGAACTATTTTTTTTGAAAATATAGTTTAAAGTGGCTTGGTTTTAATATCATCATCCTCAGAGATAGAGATAGAGCAGTATAATTTTGAGTCAAATGCTCACAATTACATTGTTCAGCTGGAATATCAAGGTCGTGGTTGGGGTTAGGCCTATATAGCTCTATGTCCACAAAATTGTCACCCCAGTCATGATTGTGTCAAAATTACGCATACTCAGTTAACATAATGATCGAATTAAACAACAATCATACTAACAGAAAACAGTGTTGTCCGAATATCTCAATTAAATTGTCATAAACAGCCAAGCAAAAAAGATTTGCGTCAGCAAAACTAAAAAATCGTTTTTCTCAGTTTCGCTAAAAGTGGACATAGTACAGTATAATTCTATAGGCGCGATATCTGGAAAAACAAATATTCATCTAAAGCAAATAGCAACAGAAATCCGATAAATTTACTCCAGAAAGACTAATTAAAAATATTACTTTTTATTGCATTTTCTGATAGAGCATAGATCAATATTGATAAGTGTTCCAAAAATCCCAATGGCTTTTTTGTTTTAAAGAGTTTACAGAGTGTCAAATATGGTCGATTTTTGGCATTGCGAGTTGCAATTAAGGGTGGCATTAACAGACTTGTTACCCTAACATTTCAATATCAATACTGTGAAACCAATGTGATCACTTAAAAAAATATAAATGCAATATATTTAAGTAATTTTTATTTAAATACAGTTAAAAAAACATTTCTTTATAATAATTAGAGTGAATTCATGAACATTTTGTGTTAATTGGTGTACATGTGATGAAATATTCTGTGGAACTGCCAGACATCTAACAATATCAAGATAATGTGATTTATGCAAACAGCATCATATATTTTGAACGTTTTACTGTACGTTTGTTGAAAAATTTGTTGTTACAGTCTTTCATACTAAATCGTCTCGCTGGTACTGGCGTGCGCTATTACTGTGTGCTCGAGTTGCTGGCACAAAACGAAGGTCATGTTGGAATGGAACCCAGCATGTGTCATCATGTCTTGGCCAAGTCAGACTATAGCCTCCCCTCCTCTGTGTACTTGTCATGAATTTGACCAGTATATCTTCTCCTTCTTCTGATCTGTCTGTTGTCACCCCAATGTACCATGTTTGGTCATATATTGCTGCTACATACTGCCCTGGTTGATAGGTAGTGGCATTCAGACTAATATTCAGACTAATCTTTAGTTGCTTGCTGTGATTACTCTGTCACATCCATCAGAAAAGTAAATTACTTTTTTCAAAGAAAGATGTTCGGTCTTCAGATAATCCAAAATTAATTTTTGTAAGGTGTGCACTGTTGCATTGCATGAATCATGCAGTCGCTTATCATACATAGACTAATGCAGCTCATATCCTCACCTCTGTTGCAATGATATATAACAAATGGATGAAGAGTGGTCTGTGAATTGTCCCAGTGGTGTTCTTGCACAACATCTTGGACAATAAATGAATAACTTTCTGTAGTCACCAAGAACGATACATTCGGACTTTAATTAAAAGTATGACATAGATCTGGATGACATTAGCAACAACTGGCCAATCTCTAACCTAATGTTCATATCAAAGGTTATGAAGGAAGCTGCGGTGAAGAAAAATGCTGCATTATCTGAAGTCATGCAACCTAATGCCTAAGCTACAGTCAGGCTTCAGAAAAGACCATTCAATAGAGACGGTTTTGTTCGGGCTCATCTCGGATATCTGTGACGCTATCGACTCCGGATAAACTTGCACTGTTGTGCGTGAGTGCAGGGTTTGACATAGCGGATCGTAACATACAACTTACTCGACTTAGAACAACGCATCATGCTTTGGTTGGTGAACTTATCGAGTGGCTCATCTCCAACCTGGTCGAGCGAATTATGATGGTAGCGATTAGATCAGACAACTCGGTTTGGGCACCAGCTCCATTTTGATGTTTCGCAAGGCTGTCTTGTGTTCATATTGTAGATGACCCATCTGACGCAGCTCATCATCAGTCTTCTGGATCTTGGGTTCATCAATATGTTGACAACGTCCAGATGTCCATAACATGTCTTTAAAGCACTGACTATCGTAGCTGAAGGGCAGACATGGATCCCATCAACTCAGTTATCTGATATATCACACGAATTCAGCAACACGTCTCCTTTTGCAATTTCAGCACGGGTCTTTCACCCAAAACTGAAAACACTCCTGTTCCACAAATCCCTTCCTGATTCCACCACTTTCCATTACCTATCTTGCCGCTCCAATTCTAAACGTCTGACCGTGTGTCTGCCAGATTCTTGGATCTTGATCTGGAACCGAACCCTTCCTGCCTATCAATTAATTTGGTTTGACGTAGTGCCTGTGAATAAGCTGATTATCGCGACTTGGCTTTGATAGGGCGTTCGCACTCACGAATACGATGCAATTACGATCGTATACAATAGCTACAGTCTTCCCTAACCGTGCTGCCCGAATCCTGACAAACATGCCAAATTCATGCACGTTTCGGGTTATATGCGAGAAACATTGCGTTGGCTCTTCGTCGAGGAAAGAATTAGTTTCATGATCCTCTACTTGGAACCTTCTTGTCCCACGCTGCCGAACTGCAGCTCGAGCACAGCGCGCTATCTCGAACACTGGTCTATCTTTATGGAGCAGTCTTTTGAGAGACATATTTCAAAAGGCGCTATACAAATGTTCATAGATACATACATACATACATACATACATGCATATATACATACATACATACATACAATGTATTCAATCACGATAAATGCTTTATAATATGTTAATAATAGTCTAGCGGTTAGCGTAATGAACTGTTATTCGAGAGGCCGGAGTTCAAATTGCATCAAGAGCAAAATTTTGTTCCGTAAATTAGGCTCCAAATGCATACCCTAGTCAACTCAGCTATAGGCCTAACGAGTACAGTGTCAGTGGGACGATCAGGTGTCGAGGGAGAGGACTCTCCAACCGCCCTAGTATGCCAAGACTAAGAAATATGAAGTCGCTAATACTTCATATCCATGGCTATCTCATGGTTAGCTTAACGGACAGCTTCTTTCAATCTTTAGTATACTCCTCGGAATCGCCAGATAGCCATTGACCTTCTACAAAATGTCAGCCAATTTGCTAAGTGCGTGACTCGTTACAGTCTTCAGCTGACAATCTCCATCTGGCGTATGTAAAGGAACTAGAACTGGTCGGTACTTGACTGGTTTTGTTTCAAAGGCGGTTAGAATTTTTCTGAATGCCTTATTCTTATAGTGTAAAACTCAATTTAATTAATCCAAACCTTAAAATCATTTATATTGTTTATATTGTAATTCGATCTCAGCTCTGCGTCGGCTATTTGTAATTTTTAAATTTCACAAATATCTGTCTTTTTACAGTTGTTTTTAAAAGTTTCATTGAACTCAACTTTAGTTTTTGTTCTTACTTTACCAGCACTCAAGTTAACCAGAGCCAGCCAGTTTGTTGGTCATCATTGGTGCCAAGTCAGGCGTCTGAAGAGGTAAATTTGAATTGGAAAAACACATATTGAATTTCACCACGTTCTTTGGGATTCCTCTACTGGATTTCTACCATTTGCATGTCGGTTTCAATTAGTGTTCGACCGAAGTTGCCTTATTTACACTTTGGCGCTGTATAAGTTTATAACTGGAAAACGACTGATATCATTAAAAGAATTTACTCATCATAAGTTGGGCAAATGCCTGCGAGAACTGGACAAGACAAAAATGTAGTCATTCGGTCATTCATTTATATAGCATCTTTATGGGATAAATATGAAAAAACGGAGCTAGACGTTACTCCGATTATGCTGGACAACTTCTCATAATTTTTAAAGTGAAAGCGGTAAAGTATTTGTTTGTTAGTTGCTACAGAGATTTTTCAAAAATATATACAGATTACCGAAGACACAGCTAGACCGATAATTTTTGGGAAAGATTTACTAACTTTCTTAAGTGAAAGGGTTAAAGCATTTGCTTCAAAGTTCTTACCGAGATTTTAAGAAAAATTCACAGAAGTTTAATTGTGCCAGAAACTTCATTATCAATCTACTTATAAAATAAAAACCAAATTATCTTGATTGCAAGTGAAGATAATATTATATTTCGCTTAATTATCTAAACTCAAAAATCAAAATCCTTTCATCTTTATGTGTCTTGTTCTCAGAGTTCCACTCGTTGTCGGCCACAAACAGTCGGTTATTTGTCTGATCCAGAAGAATCCTCGATGGACGTCGTAATCCGTATTTTTCTTTGGAGAGAATTTCTCTCTTAAATTCCAAATCTGAATCCAATAACAAAATTCGACTGTTCCCTTGATCAGCAACCATCACGAATCCATTTCCATCGACGGCCAAATGGTATGGACAATTCATATGTCCACTGGTCGATCCAGCTTCCCCATCAAATGACTTCTTAAGCTTTCCATCTCTATCCACAATGCATACTCTGTGCAGATCATCAGCATTATAGCCATGACTGACAACGAATTGACCACTGGTTAGTCTGGTAGCATGCATTGGATGACGACCTAAGTTTGACCAAGTTGGCCAACGAAAACCTTTCTCTGATGATAGATTTATTTCACGGACCAATTGTCTTTCAGACGAATATTCAATTAATTTACTTCTACTATAAACAGTTTAAATGACAGTCGATTCATGTGTAACAGACACAACCCATCCAAAATTGTCTTCTGTTGACCATTTATTTATTAATTTCCCATTTGGCTCTACCCTAAAGATTTCATTCCACAGTCCAGTACCTTTGCAATCGAAGATGTATAGACATTTATTTCTGTTGCAGGATCCGATGTCTAGTGGTTCAATTAATTCCTTCAAATACCATCGACGACTGAAACTCAATTTCATCGAATCATAAACTTCACTTCTGAACTCTTATGACTCACAACAAACAATTCTTCGTTTTAGATCGTCAATCCACGGATCAATCTCTCTTTCTCTTCTGCGGCTTTTGTTCTGATAGTCTGAACCAATTTGAATCGAAATTTACCTGAAAATAGAATTGAAGCAAACATTGACGTGAAGGACTTCTGAATTATTTAACCAGTGGAATTTTAACACTGACTTCGTTGTTTATAGAATTTTAATTTTAAACAGCATTAAATTTTAACGCATCTTACTTCGCCAATCTGAAGGATGATATTCCAAGAGTAATACGAAAACGTTTTTGGAATGTGGAGTAAAGTCATAAGGCAACGATTTTAGAGCGTATTTTCAAAAGAGTATTTTAATCAATTGTCGCCAGATGTTTCCGTGGTAACCGGACAATTCGGAGCCGGACAATTCGGCGCGGACAATTCGGAATAAAAAAGCGGACAATTCGGCGCGGACAATTCAGAGTGAAAAAGCAAAAAAATAGTTTACATAGAAATTGGTACGTAATGTTGGAGTAGATGAGTTGGTGATAGGGATATGTGGATCACTTGAAAAAAGCAAAAATCAGCGCTCAACGACATCCGAGTCTATTTTGTCTATATTATGTATTAATTAATCTGTAACAAGTTAATATAATAGCAACTGCAATTTCTTTGTTTTATAAGATAGCTCTAATTTTGTTCAAAAAGTCTACATAGTACACTAAGTGTAGACCATGTAAATGGATGTAGAAGTTTTGGAGTCCGAGAAAGGTAAAAGAATGCCAAACTACCAAAGTTACCATTATCACGTGGAAAAGTAAACCGAACAGAAGAAGGTATGGAGACGCTGTGTTTTTTAGTTACCATGGTATTGTGATAAGATTGCATGGTTGCAAGCTGCACTTAGTAACGCTTGGCATTATCCTGGTATAACATGATTCAATTTCATTAAAATTAAAATGTTAATTCTATGTTTGCAAGTGAAACATTCTCCCGCTCCGAAATGTCCACTCCGAAATGTTCTCTCCGAATTGTCCGCGCCGAATTGCCCTAGAACCTCTGTGTTCTGTCGGTCGCAATTGGCAAGTATAATGACTAGATGTAAAAGTATGAAATGTTAGCTTGAGCCACCCTTTTGGTCAACGCCAAGCGTCTCTCTTCACGTTGCTGTTTAGTAGTCATATTCAATACAAACTTGTGAAAGACACGCTTTCCAATGGTGGCCTAATGCCACTGTCCGAGATCTCTACCTTCAGTTCTGTCCATGCTGATCAGCTGATCAATGATTTCATGAAAAGTAGGTCTGCGCTGTTTATCTTTATGCTGACATGCTAAAGCATACCAGAAGTAATTTGCTTCATACATAAAAGAATCATTATTATTTAAAGGAAAATACTAAGACACTAAAAGTTTCAGTAGTGACACATTTTAAAAGCAGACTCTGTAGGGAAGAAATGGGACAAAATGTTGATAACAGGTTGGTTGGTAATGCTTCGTATACAAACAAACCTTATATAATTCTATTGCCTTATTATCCCTTGAATGCAGATAATGCGAACTTACGGAAGCGTATTATTATTAATTAGCAACTTCTAATGCGCCAGTGTCTAATGCACAAGGCATCAACCGATGGCACAAGCGTACAAGTCAGTTCAATCAGTTACTCCATGGACATAAACTTTAGCACGGCTATTGTGGTCTTTTATACAGTATATATGACAGCAAGAAAATTTCACACGGGTTTAAATGCTTAACAAGCCAGTGTCCATGATTTAAGTGTCACCTTACCACTAAGTAGTTTCTTATAGGCTTTAGGAATATATTCAGGAATAGCAAGCGCTAGCTGGCCAGACTGAGCTTGTACCAATATTTGTCTATCACCTAGACCTTTATGTGGAAGTTCTCCTGTCAACATCTCCCACATCACTACACCATAACTAAAATAAAACAAAGACACACAAATCATTTATCTTGTAAAAAGAAAAATGTTGTAATTCGTGTTTTGTAGTACACGTTATATCTCTTATTATTCTGTTCTCAATATCACAACGATTAACATTCTTTATATTGCACCAAAATTTGAGGCAAAGGTTCATTGACTATGTACAACTTAAAATGCTTGTAACTATTGTAGGCCTATACCAGTTGAAGCAAATTTATTTTAAATGAGTTGTTTTTTAACACGAAAACACGGATCTTAAATAGAAGAAGAACAGTTCCAATCTCTAGAAGCAATGATGGGTATGAAGAGTTAGCGCTTCACTTCTTCTTAGCCTCTGCATATGAGGGCATGCGGCCATTCGCAAAAATTTTCCCTTACACCCTACTCTGCACAAAAACAGTTTATGGCGATGCATTTTACGAGTATGAATGGGGAGCAAGTGGAGCACAAATCTCGAAACACCTGCCATGGCATGGATTTGAACCCTACCTTTGGGTTGACACAACGGCACCCTAACCACTAGACTGTCATGCAACTTATCTTAAACAGGCCATCTATTTGCCTAATTCGTTAATTCTTCTTGCTGTGTTATGGTTTTATCTGTTGTAATGCGTAATGTTTTGTTCTCCTGTCCTGCATAGCCTTATCTCATCTGACAGACTGACTGAGCGACTGTATTCGAGAGACTGACTGCCCAATTCACTATCAGACCGACTTAGACTGCTCCCCGATTGACTCTGTGACTAAGTGACCGAGTGTCTGACTGACTGACTCAATTCCCAATTGACTGGTTTACCGATTAATAGCTCGTTCAATTGACCTATTGACTCACAAACTGACTTAATGAACGACCAACTAACTAACCCGACTGACCTACTGACTCACAGACTAATTGATTGACTTGATTTGACTGGCATCCTGCTCTGTTGACTGACTGACTGACTGACTAATTGAATACAACTTGCTATATTCCTTGTTCAGCCATTACGGCACTTAACACAAGTAAACACCAGAACAAAATTGTGATTTTAAAATGCCGGCCTGGAGGTCCGAGGCTGAGGCCGCCATATTGAACTTGAAGCCTGGCTTCGGCCTAACGTCCTATCTTAGCTCTAACATGTAACAGCCATTTCATGGACACAGAAGAACATCAAAGTTACATGTATCACCTCCGATTGCTAACAGTTTTCAAAGAACCTAGCATATTCTAATACATGATTAACAAATTTTCGTTCACCTTTTATTGAGCAGGTATACATAACCTCAAAGCATTATTAAAGAAATCTTTCGACATTCCACCTGCACGAGTTGCATAATTAGCAATTAGATAGTAGGCCTAGATATTAACTTACAATATTCGAAACTATACATATAAATCAAACTGTAATTCTAACAATGCAGCATTCACTGACATAGGGCACTCGTTGGAAACTCACCTACTTAAGAAGTTTTTCATCTCATACATGCTTTTATTCTTATTAATTACTTTAATAAAATATATGGGATTCAGAAACACAAAACACAGTTTTATTAACACAATCTGGAGAGGGTTAATTGTAAACTTCAGAATCACCTCCAGACATCGCTGGCTTTGGGAAATCTCTCTGACTTCAGAACTTCAGGCGCCATATATGCACATGTTCCTGTGAGTGACATTGTTATCGTGTGATCGAATTCCCTGATCTCATCAAAGTCTGTTATCTTTAGTTTCATCTCTTTATGAGAATCCACAGCATCAAAAGATTCAAACAGCATAACTATTCAAAGGAACAAGAAAGTATCAGAATATTACTACTTAGCTGACAGAACCAGCCTACTCATTTTTCACAGTTTGCTAGTATTCTAAACTATGGCAAATTTGCCCCATTTTCCACTTCTAGATTTACCAGTGGAACGCAATGGAATGGCAATTTAGCTCTTTGCTGAAACCAAATGTTTCCTGAAATTAAATCCATAGTCAAAATGCGATTTCAAGTTCCAAGGAATCCAATACTTTGATCCATCGCCATGTCACAAAAAGTACCCCTACATCAGTGAGTTAACTACTCTAACAACTGTGCATGCCCGAGTCTCTGATGCAATTCACTAACCATTAATTTGCAAAATACAATGTAATTATGAATAGGCCAACATGCAATGACACCATATAGAACAAGTAACACAAACCCTTGCTTGCTTAAAACAACAGAAATTTTCCCAGTTGTTTGTGTGTAAAAATGTTTTTAATACTTTATTATAACCGAAGTTAGAAACAATTAGACACTCACTGTTGCTGGATTTTAAGTCCCTGTGGACAATATCCTCTTCATGTAGGTACTGCATACCTTCATCTATCTGTGCAGCCCAATCTGAAACGTCTATTTGATGATGAAACATGACTTCAGATTTAACTATCACATGCCTCAGTGAACCACCACTGGCATATTCCATTACAAAGTATAATGTCTTTGGCTTCAGAATGACACTGTGGATTTCTATCAGGTTTTTATGCTTCAATGAAGTCCAGATATTTTTTTATCCTCCTTTTTTTCTGAAATCATCACCAGGCGTACCTGCACTGAACCTGATGCGCTTTAGAGCACACTTTTTACCGTTCCATGTGAAAGGCCCATAAACCTCGCCAAAAGCTCCTTTGTCTATATAGTTTTCGTCAGTTGTTACACTTTCAAAGTCAAATTTCTCAAAGTTCATGTCACTTTCACTAGCAGTGGCCATCATTGGTTAGCAGCACCTATGTAAAACAACTGAAAAAGAAAAGCACTGATTACATCTTTTTAGGTCTATGGAACAAAATTTTCTCAAACCTCATTCCGGGGAATGTGACCAGGTAGTCCGATTCAGGAATTGCTACAATTCAATGTCTGCATCATTATAATTCTGGTACTCCTAAAACTCATTCCTATAACATTATAGTTTCTTATGTACAAATGATCACTTACATCGTTTGAATCAAGCCAGGAATCATGAGCATCCTAATGTTTTCCTTATTTCACTGCTGAATGATCAAGCACGTAATCAGCCATGAATACCACCGCTTATCCTTCGACTAGAAACCTTAGACTTCACCACGTCATCGAAAACCATAAATCTTTAAACTGTATGAAATAGCGAAAAACTCTATTTAATATCTTTTAATAAAAATAAATTCACCAAGTTGATGCAACCCATCCTACCACCACCAGTTAGAGAAAATCCTTCAACCCAATTCTGTTCTGGTTCTGCCCTGATATAAATTTTGTTACATTGTATATTTTACAACATTTATCATTGCACACATCCTTAAATGTGAAATAATATTTACTGAACGTTCTAAATTCAATAAATATTAAAGTAATTTTATGTAAATATACTAACAATTGTGTTCTCAATTCAGCATCGGTATCCTATGTTTCTTTGCCCTTCTGTCACAGTCTCTAATTGCTAATTGCTGCTATCAAATGATGGCTACTGCTAATTGATAGGTATCCTAGCTGCTTCTGTCTGTAGAATTGTTGTTCTCTGGAACTACGGAAGCTTTCTGGTATCGTGGTGCTGTGAAAAGTGTTTCTGCACTATGGGACCTTCTGGGTTTTCCCGATTTCTGGATTCAAGATTGTGCCATAAACAATCATAGTGATATCGTTGGAAATTGTTGGAGATTCATTGTGCCTCCACTGTCCTTCTGACTTCATGTTTCCGAATCAGGAAGGGGAAAGTGAAAGCGGCCAGAATCGCCGAAATCAGAAGAGCCCAAATGATCTGTGCAATGCTTGAAAAAGGAAGTTTACCACTTGAACTTAATTTTTATAACGAAAGCAAAGAGGAGAAATGTTGGCGAGATAGTAGGATGGATCAGATAGGCTAATTGTTGTAATTCTGGCGGGAGTTTATTCCAGAGGGCGGCTGCCATGGCTATCAAAAGATTTCCAAATTTTAAGGGTGCGGTGACGGGAGGGCGGAGAAGTGTTAGGGAAAGGAGTGGGCTGAACGGAGAGGCTGGGCTGTAAATAACTGATGAAGATACGCGGTTGGGAGGATGGAAGTATGCTTTAGGTATCGTTCAGATATTTTCAGCCAGTGATTTGAGAAGTTTACTAACCGTGCTGTTTGCATGACGAAGACATTCTAGACGCCTAATACGGATATCTGAACAAATATATTAACAACAGTTCTTGCATTTAGGCCGGCGTTTGCAGAACATCCGCTGAAACTCCGATATCAACCCTATAGACCCGCAAAATGCGCATACGCACTGCACGCTACCAGTGACCAATTCGACACACATGGTAGTATTTGTACCTACAAAATGTGGGCATACGCTTGTTTACGAAGCCTGCAGAACTGTTTCATCCTTGTAGTACGCGTCAGTGCGACGCAGAGCTCGTATGGTTCAGGCTTACAACCATGCAGCAGAGTCTGCATGCAGCGAGACCGTGCACGCTTGTCAGGACCTCATAAAACAGAGGCGCCAGTGTTCCTTTCATCTGGAGCAGAGTTCATTGCGGCAAGAAGGCGGGAGAAGTGAGCCTCTAGATCATGTCTAAAGCCAACAAGGCCTGGCTTCACGGTCACATGACCCAGTCGCAGCTACCCTGGATAAACAGACTGACGGCGATCAAAGTCTTACACGTATCTCGTTTACCGGATGTCGATCGACAACATTCCAGAAACGGTTTGTCCCTGAATCGCAGAATGTCACTTCTTGATCACACGACCCAGTCGCTGTGAGCAACCGTTCAATAGCTTTACAAATCAATATTCTTTTCCATCGAACCACCGTTTTCGTAGTTCTTTCTCGATTTGATCTGGTGTTCACGTATCAACCATCAAGAGACGTCTTAGCCTATGTCTTCGACGAATTCCGTTCAACTGAAGTAACTGCGCTTGCGCCTTGCCAAGCTTTCACAAAAAAGGGCCTGCTTCTGAGCAAACGATCATGAGCCAACCGTAAATTCAAAATTCTTTAGCTAACTTTCTTCTCTCCATGCTGTTTCCGAATCACAGTGGACAGTTTCCCCAAAGCTTAACAGTAATTATTTTATGCCCTCTGATATATAGATGCTGACAGTTAATGATATACAGTTATCCATATTGTACGTATCTGCATCTAACCTACCATCATAAAGACTTTACAAACAAACAAGCTAACTCATGTAACGAAGATTAATGCGAATTTAAGGAGAACCGCAACAGGGTTGATGCTCACAGGGGCGTAGCAATGGATTGTGCAGGTTGTGCAAAGCACAAGGGCACACGATGCGAGGACCCACCTGGGCCCCACGAGGCCAGGCCCCTTTGCTCAATTACTTAATGCAAAAATAGTCAGAGTTCAGTTTGCACAAGGGCCCTCGGAAGGCTAGCTACGCCACTGGATGCTCAACAGGATGCTGATGACATGCAGGCATATGCTCATGACCAAACTACAGAAAGAACATCGTTAGTGGAGAAAATACTCCAGGCATGGGAAGTACTTTACACTTAAGTATTTAAAAAAATCGTAATTATCGTAAGTGGGCGATCTTCTCAGACACCCTCCCGTTGTCAACTGAAACAGTCGAACGTTAGCCTGATCCGGAAGAATCTTCCATGGATATCTAGACCCCTTGCTTTTTCAGAGATAAAACGTGTCTCTGAAATTCCAACTTTGAATCGAACAAAATTTAACTTTTTTATCGCGAATTCATTTCCATCGAAGGCCAAATTGATTTGATAATTAATTTGTCGGATGAAATCCATCATTCCATCAAATAACTTCTTAAGTTCAACATCTCTCCGTAAGAATCGCCTTGATTAGCCACCAAATAACCAGTTGTCAATTTTATAACATGTCTTGGATTAAGAACACGCTGTTGCCCTTTGAAAGGAAGCCACTCCATATTGGTTCCATAGTATACGGACGGTGCCAGTGAAGTACATGTACAGATTTTACAAGTTTATTAGTTTAATTATTCTACTACTACTACTACTACTACTACTACTACTACTACTACTACTACTACTACTACTACTACTCCCAATACTACTACTACTACTACTACTACTGTGGCGTTCTAGGTCGGGCTAACTGTTCATGGGGTGGGGGTAACTCTAGCCCAGTTCCACGCTCAGAGCCACCCGCCTCACCGCCCCTTGCACTCTCACTGTACAATGGTCTTCCCGTATCATCTCTTCCCATACTGTCTGTTCTCTTCAAGGAAGGCCTAGGATAGGTCTCTTCCTTAAGGGAATCAAGACTTTGCCTTTTCCGCGGTCGCCGGATGGGCAACGTCCTGAGGATGGCCTTTACTCAGAACAGGGTTCGTTACTTTACCGGCATAAGTCGTTCTCCTTCTGCGTGAGGACTTTCTCGTAACCACCATTCTACATCTCGTAACTCTCCCGTTACCGCCAATATTTTCAGGCACCAGTCGCTTTCTCGGTTCCGGGAACAGGGAAGTCTCACGACGAGCCTCTGTGTCTTTCCGCCCTATGCACAAGGATATTGGGCGACACATCTTCCCACTATCTCGCTCCATTTCCGTTTATAGGCCAACAGTGCTTCAGGGGATAGGATACCCCTATGGAACACTCAAGAGAAGGTCCCCTCTCTAACCTTCTGTAAAACACCAACCTTCGTACCGACCTACGCACGAGGGGGCCCTCCCCCGCACTTCAGTCAGTCCTCTGATCAGTGTGTGGCGACAAGCATATAGAGGAGTCGGTATCTTCCCGTTTCGACTCCGGTGTTATCGGGGAACCGACCCGGTCTATGATGTACCGGGTATTTTCTTGGTCTGCGTTGTTTCCGGTCTCTTACGTACCGGGACTTTACTTGGTCTGCGTTGTTTTCGGCGGGTCTTCCCGTATGCCCGCTATATGAATTTCGTCCGGGAGAACCGCGCCGCAACTTTACCCGAGTTTCGCACAACCTGTTATCTTCCAACTATCGTGACTTACTCGACCGTCTCGCGACGTTCCAACAAGGTGGGCCCAAACCCTGCGGACCAACGCGGAGCCAGTCAGAAATCAGACAGATTGGTTTGTTTCGGTTGCGATCTCCTCAGGAGCGCACGGACCAGTTTTCTATACGGCACGGGTTTTTCTCGTACGGCGAATGCTACCCCGAGTTCACACAGACCTGTCTATTCGTGTTTTCCCCGAGCCTCGCTCAGCGGCTGCTTCCCAACTATCGTGACCTACTCGACCGTCTCGCGACGTTCCAACAAGGTGGGCCCAAACCCTGCTGAACCAACGCGGAGCCAGTCAGAAATCAGACAGATTGGTTCGCAACGGCTGCGACGTTCCCGGGAGCGCACTGATCAGATTTTTCTCTTACGCGGTCAAAGGGGTAGCTTCCGCAACTTTCCCACTTGTTTTACACAGACCTGTATTTATTTCTTTCGAACGGGATCTTTCCCCGGGTTCTGTCCAACCTCAACGCCCACCGTCGTGGCCCAGGCCGCCTCGCGATCTACGGCAGAGCTCTAGCTCCACTCGGATCGGCGCCGTCCGCCCGAAGCCAGACAGTGATTGTCTCGGTCGTCCCGCCGGGAGCGCACAGATTAGACTTTTCCGCGGACTCTACCGTCCGTCTATTTTATCGTAACCGGGACTGTATCAAACACGGGTTTCTTCGGACGTCACCCTCGTCCGTATATATGTATTTGTATACGCTATGAATTCGCTCACAGAACAATATCAAAACTCTGTAACTCGTATATGTGAAGGCACGCATCCATCCTTCACGTCTATAGCAAATCACCATTCGACACGGTTTATTCAACCCTCGTTTCCTATTTACATCGGGTTGCTTATATACTAGCACGCATGGTAAAACGTAAATAAAGGTGTCTAAAAATGCTCGATTAAAACAAACATCTAGAGACCTATAAATTAAAACAATTATATGCATTATATAACTAAAAATAAACTAAACACTTTGCTCGGCCTAAATATTAAACTATTATTAGAATCAGCTTAAATTTAATAAAAAATAATTTATAACAATCCTACGCATGTAACGCGGCCGAACCGAGCACATAAGCACAGCATTTAATGGCTACCTAACGCGTGTCATAATTACTCCCGCCTCTTACCCAACAGGCTTGTCTTGTGGCCGATCCGCCACACTACTACTACTACTACTACGACTACTACTACTACTGCTCACCTTTTCAAGAAATCCCACCCTGATTCATCGAATTCCCTGCCTTCCCATTTCTCTCAGTTCAAACACAATCCGCCCTAAAAGCTGCGCTCCTCTCTCTCTCTCTCCCTCTCACACATACTCTCTCTCTCTCTGGTCTTCTGCAAACGGACTTGGTTCTTGACATGTCATTATTGGACAACTTCACGGACTTGACGCAGCGCTCGTGAATAAGCTGATGCCCTGCGCTTAGCTTTCAAATAGCGCTTTAGAAATTTCGTGTATAGGCCAACGATTACGATTACTAATGCAGTCAAGGCACCGGTTTTCTTTTACACTCGTCTAGAATTTTTCCAATGGTTTTTTTATTAAGTTTAATTTAATCAATTCTAACTTCAATATAAATGATAATAGTTACTGCTTTCGAATCTCTTTACTATGCAATGGGTATTAGTAATTTCTAAATTTTATAAATATCTGTGCCTTTACAGTTGTCTTAAAAATTACTCTCAGCTTTAGTTTACTAATTACTTGGTCAGTTTACTAATTACTTGGTCAGCTTTGCTGCAAAGTCAGGTTTTTGAAAAGGTAAATTTCAACCGAAAGAAATTCTTTTTGGTGGATGTTAGCATGTTCCCTTGGATTCCTCTGCTGGATTTAATCGCTGGCTCTTCGGTTTCACCTGTTATGGCACCATAGAATTTATAGGCTTTAAAGAGGTGTATATATATGACTTAAAAATAAATTTGGCACATCATAAAAGTCTGGGAAATGCCTGTGAGAACTAGACAAGATAATTAGTCATTCACTCAATCAGAGCACTTATATAGCGCCCATACAGGATAAATATGCCGCAGAAACATCTAGACAAGTAATAATGGCAAAGTTCTTTACAGCTTTCAGAAAAAAATTAAAAATATATATTCAGTAATAAAGAAAAACATAAATTACCTTGATGGAAAGTAAAAATATTATTATATTTTACTTAATTATCTAAACTCAAAAATCAAAATCCGTTGATTGCCCGTTTCGTTGTCAGCTACAAACAGTCGATTATTTGTCTGATCCAGAAGTATGCTCCTTGGATCTCGTAATCCATGCTTTTCTTTTGAGAGAATTTCTCTTTGAAATTCCAAATGTGAATCCAGTAACAAAACTCGACTGTTCATTCGATCAGCGACCATCACGAATCCATTTCCATCGACGGCTAAAGATCCTGGAACATTCATTTGCCCATCGCTCGATCCAAGTTGTCCTCCGAATGACTTCTTAACTTTTCCATCTCCATCCACTACACACACTCTATGCAGATCATCTGAACTCAAGCCATGACTGACAAGGGCATGACCATTGGTCAGTTTTATAACATGCCACGGATGACAAATAGCTGCTAATAGTAATCGCTGCTTTACAGCATGCAGTGGATTAAGAATACTTGCGTCAGGTGATAGATTTATTTCATGTATCAACTGTCCATTTGACGTATATTCATTTACTTTATTTTCCTTAAAAATAGTTAAAAGGACATTCGATTCGTCTGTAATGGACAGACCACCTTCACAATCGTTTCTTGTTGACCATTTCTTTAATAATTTTCCATTTGGATCAATTCTCAAGATTTCATTTGACTGACCACAAGATCCTTTGAAATCATAAATGTACAGACATTTATTTCTGTGGGAGGATCCTACGTCCATTGGATCAGTTAATTCATTTAAACTCCATTGATGACTGAAATTAAATTTCATCGAATCGTAAACTTCAACTTTTGAACTCCCTTGACTCACAACAAACAATTTTTTGTCTAAGATCGTCATTCCACTGATCATTTTCTTTTCTTCTTCTGTGGCCTTAGTTCTGATCATCTTAACTAAAGCTGGATCTGTTTTGCATTTTTCTGGAAGTTTATATGAAAAGAGACAAATCCAGTAAGTAATTTTAAATATTTCCATGTTTTGCACAAAAAGCTATTGTTATCATATTATTACATTGTTCAAAATTTGCAATAAAACAGAGTGACAATATAGTGGTTGTGATGATAATTGCGAGACATAAACAGAGAAACACAGGGATACATGACAAAATGACACAGACAGTTAAAAAGATACAGAAAGAGATAGACAACAGAAAAGAACCAGCAATAAAAAGAGACATTCATAGACACACAGGTTCAGAGAGAAGAACAGAGAGAGAGACAGGACAGGGAGAAAGGGAAGGAGGAAGAGAGAGTTGTTTTATTGACGTTCGACACCATACACAACCTGGCAATCTCACAGTTTAGCCACCAAAGGTCAGTAAAAATCCAGGTCAGTAAAAATCCAGGACAGTAAAAATCTCATGTCCTATGAGATGAGATTTTTACTGATCTTGATTTCGTTGATGATGTCGCATTACTGGCAGAACTCCTGAAGGTTGCTTGTCCTGGAGATCGTAGCAGAGGAAGCGAGCACCTTTGGTCTGATACTCAACTCGGAAGCCAGACCGTTGCCAATGGTTCCTCTGATCCAGAGATTCGGCGTCGAATAGAGATTGTCAGGTCCTGTAGGTCTCTCTTGATAAGTTGTGAGACATGGACAACCACGGATAACCTGAATAACAGGCTTAAAAGAATTCTCAGGATCCCATATACAGATCACCTCTGCAACAAGGAGATCAGAGCTGGGACAGTTGCTGTCTCCATCGTCGTCCGGGAACGCCGACTGCGTTTCTTCGGAATTGTCGCACGGGCTCCATCCGAAGAGGACCATGTGATTGCTCTATGGGCAGTGATGAATCAAGTCCCTAAGGACTGGAAGAGGTCTTTTGGTAGATCCAGATCTACGTGGGCCAGAACAGTCGAAACACACATGGAATGACAGGTTTTTGGGCTCCACTGTACATGGAGAAAGGCTCAACTGGAAGGTATGGCGACACATTGTGGATACGGCTACGCTCAGTCGCTCACCTATAGATATCTAGATAATTAAGTTGAGGTGTGGGCCAGACTCAATTTTCATTCTTCTTATAACGAAAGACGATACAAGACAATGCGCTAATTAATGGACCATAACCTTGATCTCTCATGCCAGTAAAAATACCCTAAAGATTATCCTGGAAAAGATTATGATGAAAACAGAATTTGAGAGGCAGATGAACAAGGTGGATATCACAGAGGAAGGGGAACACGAGATCAAGTCACAAATCTTACAATCATCATGCAGAAAACTAGAGAGCATCAGCTTTGTTCATATTAAGAAGGCTTTTCATAGTGTCTCACGCGAGAAGCTCTGGCTGGCAATTATAGACTTGGTTTAACCTATTCATATGGTCAACCTTCTTTCTGGACTCTACTGTAAACAGCAAGCTAGAGTAAGAGAGCAGCCAGTAAACTATCACGAGGCTTCCATGTCAAGGAAGGGGTTCGACGGCGCTGTGCGATCTCACCATGGCTATCTACATCCTGGCAAAAATGGTTATGAGGGTAGTGCTGGACGGTTTTGATAGTGGAATTCAAATATGAGGGAGAAGAGTTACAGAGCTGTGATATGCTGATGACATTGTTCTGTTGGCAACCTCAGCAGCAGAGCTGCAGGAAATAGTGGGATCGTCTTGACCGGGTAAGCAGTAACCAGGGTCTGTTGATTAAAGTGGACAACCAAGAACATGGTAACAAATGGTACAACCTGAAACATCAGAGTATAAGGTTCAATTGGAGTGGGTTGACACATTTCCATGTCTTGACTCTGACTGCAGTAAAAAGATTCAGTCAAGACTTGCAAAAGGACAAGGAGTTGGGGCACAATTAAAGAATATATGGAAAAGTCAAGGCAATTTGCTTGCAACAAAGAAAGCTTTTATATGGCCATCTATATATACAAAAATACACATGCCAAAAAAATTAACACCATTTTGCAAAAAGTATAAGCAAATAAAAAAATTACAGCAAAATATGCATTTTATAGATTTAATTTATAATTAAGCTGTTTAAATAATGCTGAAAATTGGGTCAATTAATTGCAGTAGTAAATATCATCAAGAACATAAACCTACCTTGAGTTTGGTCCATGCTTTTCAGCTGATCAAGGATTTTTCGAAAAGTAGGTCTGCTCTCTTTATCTTTGTGCAGACATGCTAAAGTATACCATAAGTAATTTGCTTCGAATGTGAAAGATACATTATTTAAGGTAAATATTAAGACACTTAAAATGATTCTAATTCTGTTTGCAGCTGGGCCAGCTATTGAAATACTTTAGGTTCATTGCAATTTAGAAGACTAGTCCAGTCTGCTGCTAAGTTGATTTATGCAACTGTCAGGCTGCACTATTTTTATTTCAGTAGTGACAACTTTAATAGGCTACCTCTGTAGAGAACCAATGGGATATAAAATGTTGCTAACAGGTTGGTTGGTTGGTAGTGCTTCGTATACGAACATACCTTGTGGACTTTCTTGTCTCCTTATTCCAGATAATGTGAACTTACGGAAGTATACAATTCAATCAATTATGTCAACGGAAGTAAAATTTAACATGGCTATTGTCTTTTATGGATAATACATGTCAGCAAGAAAACAGGCTGGTTTCACATGGGCTATCATGTGTAACAACCCAGTGTTCATGATTTAAGAGTCAGCTTACCACTGAGAAGTTCCTTATATCCATTAGGAATAGATTCAGGAATAGAGAGCGCTAGTTGGCCAGACTGAGCTTTGCGTAATATTTCTCCATCTGCTAGATCTTTATGAGCAACTTCTCTTGTCAACATCTCCCACATCACTACACCATAACTAAAATACAAAATAAAAGCAAAATCATTTATGTTGTAAAATGAAAAACTGTTGCAAGTTGTGTTCTATAGGATATGAATACCACTCAGTAGTCCTCTCTCAGTAACACATCAATTAGCATTCTTTATATTGCACCAAATTTTGAAGCAAAGGCTTATTGAAACCATATAACTTTAAATGCTTGAACAGCTATAACAGATTAAGTAACTTCGATTATATTGTGTTGCTTTTTAGTGTAAAATACATTGATCTTAGATACAAGAGAAGTATAGCAGTTCCTTAAGTCAACCTATAGAAACAATGATGGCTATGAAGTATTAGCAACTTCATTTTTCTTAGCCTCTGCATATAGCCCTCTCTCTAACTGTCTATTCTCTTCCCAGTACTATTGTGCGGCGATGCATTTGAAAATCTGTGTTATATTGGGGCGGAAGTGGAGCAGAAATTTTAAAACATTTTCTGCTCTGGCAGGGATTTTAACCCCCCCCATCTTTGATCTTGGCTTGACGGTCCAGAATGCTAAAAGCTAGATTACCATGCACCTTATCTTAAATAGACTATCCATTAAAACCTAAACTCACTGGCTACTCTCCAAATGGCTCTCTATTCAAGTGATTGACTGACCGAATTATCGAGTGACTGACCCACTGAGTTTCTCACTGACTCCCTTGATCCATGATGGACCAGCTGACCAATTGATTGCTTACCTGTTTGAACTGTTGACTTGCACCCTTTTTGACTTATTGAACGACTGATGGACTGACCGATTAACTGACTGATCTACTGACTCACTGACTAATTTACTGACTGGATTTGACTGGCATCCTGCTCGGTTGACTGACGGGCTGAATACAACTTGCTCTATTTCTTGTGCAGCTAATAGCGTATTGCATTAGGGCACTTAACACAAGTAAACATCAGAACAAAAAATGCGATTCTACTATGCCGGCCTCGAGGCATTGACTTTGAAGCCTGGCTTCGGCCTCGAGTCCTATTATTCATCAGTCTCTAAAAAATAACTACCAACATTTCATGGTCACAGAAGAATATCAAATTTGCATGTATCAGCCCCTTTGTTAACAGTTTTAAAAAATCTGGCATATTCTAACACCGATTACTAATATTTCTTTGAAACTTGAACGCCTATTCTTCATTCAAAAAAGCCTGAAAAACTGGCCTTCAAACATCTGGATATCTAACTGTTTTCATTTGGCAACCGACTAACCGCATCTCAGATTCGTATTTCTGACTTTGCACGTGTTACAATAATAATATTTAACAAATTTTCTTTCAATTTTTGCTTCTTTACCTCATAGCATTATAACTAAATCTTTTGATATTCACCTGGTTGAGTTCCATAATTAGACATTGAAGGGTAGGCCTACATATTAACTTACAATATTCGGAATTATGAACTAACATACTTCAAAAGTTTTTAATCTCGGCCATGATTAAATTCTTATTAACTGAAAAAATATAAGGAATTCGGAAACACGGTGTAATAAAACCGAGAAGGCGGTGATGCGAAATACGGCCATAAATAGAGGACATTACATAAAACGATGAACAATTAATTATATAAACAATTAATTAACTGTGGTATTGTAGAAGTAAATTAGTTATAGATAAAGGGCAAAAACATTTAAGCATGACTGATGCAAAGACTAAAGGACGACAGACAGAACAGACAGAAGAAAGGAGGCAGACAAAGGCACACAGACACGGCTCCAAAGTGCAAGGCGTCCAAGCGAGGGAACTGGAAGGAGTGCGATCTGCGAGACAAACAGCAGAGCACTGGAATGTAAGCCATGACGATGCAACGATGGAAGAGGGTAGATGGAAGGGCGACTGAGATCTGCCGCCAGCAGAACACACGGTGGTGATGCTGCGAGGTATGGAAGGGGAGAAGGAATGCGTTTGAAGTCTGCCGCCAGGAGCAGGAAAAAAGAATAAAAAGGAGTGGATAAGCGAGTCCGGTTCACTCTCAGCGAAGTACGAAGAGGAATCCTTTCTGGGCTAAAATAAGATGCAACGACCGACAAACCGACGAAAAGGGTGCGGGAGAAATAAGTTAGGAGCTGAGAGTGAAACTAGATATGTCTAAGAACACCGTGACATTGTAATTAGGTTGTACATAGACTCGTTGTTAGAAATAAAAACATCAATTGAACATTCTTCGTCAACGAACTAACACGCTGAGAAAACCCGAATAGACGCCAATATCACCGCTAGCCACCCACACATGCTTTAGACTGACCACTGACTAGTGTTATAGATTGACTGCCAAAAGTCTGTCTATACATTACGACAACGGTCAACAGTCTTAGAACATTGCACACGGTTTTATTAACATGGTCTGGGAAGGGTTAATAATAAACTTCAGAATCACCTCCAAACATCGCTGGCTTTGGAAAATCTGTCTGACTCGAGAAATTCCGGCGCCATATAGGCATATGTTCCTCTGAGTGACATTGTTTTCGTGTGATCGAGTTCTCTGACCTCATCAAAGTCTGCTATCTTGAGTGTCATCTCTTTATGAGAATCCACAGCATCAAAAGGCTCCATCAGCATAACTATTCAAAGGAACATGAAAAGTATCAGAACATGTAATTACAAATTATCTGACAGGACTAGCCTATTAATTTTTCGCAAGTTATTAGTATGCTAAACAGTATGTCAAATTTGTCCTCTTTTCCAACTTCTGGATCCACCAGTGGAATGCAGCGGACATGACAATTTAACTCTAAGCTTAAACCAAATGTTTCCTAAAATTAAATCCATAATCAAATTGCCATTTCATTGGCATAGCAAGTGTCCCATTACTGTGGTCGATCCCCATATAAAAAAAGTACTCCAACATCAGTGAGTTAACTACTCTAACAACCACGCATGCCTGAGTGTCTAATGCATTTTCCTAACCATTAATTTACCATGTAATTACCTTGAAGTTAAGAAAGACGTCAACATGCAATAACTCCAAATAGAACAAGTAACACAAACTCTTGCTTAAACTAACAGAAATTTTCCTAGTTGTTTGTGTGCAAAAATGTTTAAAATACTTTATTATATCTCTAAGTTAGGAATAAACAGCAATGCACTCACTGTTGCTGGATTTCAAGTCCCTGTGAACGATATCCCCTTCATGTAGGTACTGCATACCTTCAGCTATCTGTCTGGCCCAATTTGAAACGTTTATTTGACAACGAAATGTGACCTCAGAATTATCTAACACGTGCCTCAGTGAACCACCACTGGCATATTCCATTACAAAGTATAATGTCATTGGCTTCAGAATGACACTGTGGATTTCTATCAGGTTTTTATGCTTCATTGAAGTCCAGATATGTCTTTTCTCCCCTACTTTTTTTCTGAAATCATCACCAGGTTTACCTGAAGTGATCATGATGCGCTTTAGAGCGCACTTTTTATCGTCCCATGTGAAAGGCCCATAAACCTCGCCAAAAGCGCCTTTGTTTATAAAGTTTTTTGTAGTTGTTACACTATCAAAGTCATATTCTTCAAAGTTCACATCACACGCACTAGCAGTTGCCATTACCAGCACGCTGAACCTGTGTAAAACAATTGAAAAACCAAAAATGAATGTCATTTAGGTTTAGCAAAAATATATCTCAAAACACAGTCCTGGGAGTATGGCCAGTAGTCAGATCTGAGAAGTGTTACACTTTGATGTCTGCATCATTATTATTCTGATACTTACTCCTAACACTCGTTCCTATAAAGAGTACAGTTTCGGATGGGCAAATGATCATGTTAAAAACCTACATCCTTTGAATGAAGCAAAGCATCATTGCGCGTCCTATTGGTTTCCTCATATGCATCGATGCAAAACAAATCAAGTTTGTTACCAGTCATGGACACTTTAGCCTACAGATCACTTATCCTTCCATTAAAAACCTTATGCATCAGCACATCATCCATGTTCACAAATCTTTATACTGGATGCAAATAGCTAAAAACGCCATTTAATTTCTTTGAATCAAAATAAAACTCACCAAGATGCTCCAACCCATCCTACCTCCACCAGCTATACTTCGCTTCTGAACCAGTTTTTGATCCTGTTTAGTCCTGTCATTATTGTATCGAATTGTATTATTTAAGAAAAAAATTATCACTTCATGCATCCTTTTTTATGTAAAATAATATTTACTGAAACGTCTGAATTCCATAAATACTGGAGTAGGCCCTAATTCGGTACAAACATATGAACAAATGTGTTCAGAATACAACACAGTTTGCCTAAGTATCTATGCCTTTCTGTCACATTCTCTAATTTTCTAATCGTTCGATATGCATATATATATATAGTTGCTCCCATCGGTATGATCGTTGTTCTCTGGGACAAAGGATCTCTGTGCTCTTCTGGTATCTATATTGTGATATAAGCAATCAAAATAATTTCGTTGAAAATTGTTGGCCGTTCCACTGAGACTATCCTTCTCTCTCACTCAATGCGCTTACATATCAGCCACAAACTCTCCAAAACTGTTCTGAATTTTTGGACAAACAAATTTTCTTCTGAAATAGGAAAAGGCAAGCAAAAATAGCTACAATTTCCGAAATGAATGGGTCCAAAATATAGCTGACGATGAAGAACAAATGTTACAACAAAACTTACTTTCAACACATCGATTTGAAAAACAAAGACAAAAATCAAAAAGTAACATTTATATATTTTATGTTTATTCATTATATTTGTTATATTTTATGAAGAAATGAAACATGTAGTTTGAACTTACTTTCAAGACATCGATTATAGACATTAATAATCTACACCTATTATTTATCTACGCTAGTTCTGGCCGGAAATCTTTGGTTCGAGCTGGCAATAGCTTATGATCATAGTCATTAAAGTAAAGGCATAGGTTCAATTGTTTATACCTATGAAACATGTTCCGTCAAGTTCATTTGATATTCAAATTCGGAATTTAAACAAGCCCATAATGCATCTGCCTGTGGAATTTAACCTCAATTATCTCGTTGATAACGCCTCGGTAAATATGCTGAGTGGTTGTGATATATACTGCTAATTGTTTTTGCAAATCTTGTCATTAATCACCTTCAAAATTCTGCAGGGGTTACTGAACTCAAATGAATAACAATTTCAGCAGTTTGTTCAGTCACAGGAGGCCTACTGTCGTCATTGTTGGCATACATAAATATGTTTCGTTAACTCTGCCAGGCTCAAGTTGTGTGACTGTAAATTAATCAGCCCCACTAAGTTTACATACTTATCTGTGTCTAACAGCTCTAAATTATTTTTTGATCATTTTTTCACGTATGAAGAGCTGTTCCACAAAGTCCAGTCATCAGAGATATTTGATAGCGGGCTGAATCATTCTGACCATTTGCCACTAATTTTACATGTTTCAGATAGTCCTTTGGCCGAAGGCAGTGAATATTTCGGTCAGGGCTTCAGTAGTATAAGGCGAGGCCGTTTAAGGTGAGTCAAAGCGGATCTCATTTCCCATTATCGTGCTACTAATGTGTACCTAAGTGCTACTGATACTTCATATCTTGCTACAAAGTGTGAAGTCTTTATCCATGTGCACATGATAATACCCTAGATGACATGTATAACAAGACTGTACATGCCTTATGTCAAGCGGCAAACGATATCTGTCCGAAAACCATTGCATCGCACTATAAACATTATTGGGACGATGAACTCACTAACCTGAAGAACATCTTCATAGCTGCTCATGACCTGTGAAAAGCAGGGTCCAATTCATGAGGCCAAACGGCATGCAAAAGCAGAATGTAAACGTGCCATTAGAAACAAGAAATATGCGAAGGATATGATTTGCATAAATATATCCTGGAAAAGGATATCAACTCTTTCTGGAAAACTTGGCAAACCAAATTTAATACTAAGCATAAGCCTCCATTATTGGTTGAGGGGTTTAGTGGACCAAGAGATATTAACAGGGCTTTTGCCATTAATTTCAGAGCTGCATGCTCACCTAATAATCTAAGAGCCAGCGAGAAACTTAAAACAGAAAATTCTAAGTAGGTTTGGCCAATATAACCCGGTTGCATGTTACCATTTCATACCCGATTTCAGATATGAATATCCATGAGTAATGAAGTCTGGTGTTGATTCGATGCTAGGGTCCGCTAATAAGTATTCATAAGTAATGACGCCACGGCTGTTAATTTGAGACCATGGAATCTCTAGTGTAATACTGGTCTTTAATTCAAGACTTGATGTTTGAAAATCAATGTATCGTTAAAATGTCACGTAGGTCTAATTGAAATAACAGTTTTGCTTCTTAGAAAAAATCTCTATGCGGTCTGAGAACTTACGTAAGATTTGAAGGAAGACTGAATAAATGCATTGAATTTACATTAATGAATTAAAGAGCTTTCCACAGAGTAGAGGCTGTGCAGATTATTTATGAAATGCAGAAAACATGAATCAAAGCGTTGTATACAGTTGTCAAAGATCATGTTTCTAAAGGGAAGAAGATTTTGAAACGATCCAACGAACAAAATTTGAACCCTCCTGGAGTCGAACCTGGAATCTTCTGTTCCATAGTTAGCAGTGATCCAGCGCCTTACCCAGCGCGCTACAGTCCCACGTTGTAGTTTGAAAGGCTTCATACCTAAATGTATAATGTATGTCTAAAATATCAAATATGTAAATAAAATAAAACTTCTAATTTGGGAAAGTAAATATTACTTTTGATAAATTCAAGAAGCAAAGCTGTAATTTCAATTACATGACATTATTTCTGTTACATTCATTTTCCTTTGGTCTGAAATTCAACAGCAATGACGTTGTTAACAAAGAATATTTAATAACTAAGACTAGCAACCAATCACCGACAGGACGTCATTACTCAGGAATATTCATATCTGAAACCGGGTATGAAATGTTTATATGCAACCCGGTTCCTAACTATAAGGCAATATCTGTTGTACTAGTTGAGCTATGCATTTATAAAATTAAACGAGGTCAAGCTTCTGGATTGGATTGCATTGAAACAGAGCATCTTGCTCATGCTCATCTCAGACTAATTGTTTTACTGTCTCTTCTATTCAACCAAATGCTCGTGCATGGCACAGTTCCAACTGACTTTGGTCTAGGCATAATCATTCCCGTGGAAAAAGCGTCCGCCTTAGATAGAAGCAAAAGTGATAACTATCGAGGCATCACATTAAGTTCAAGCTTATCTAAACTCTTTGAAGTGTGTATCTTGGTGCACATCTGACCTGCAGTTTGAATTCAAAAAGGAGTTGGGTAGTCCACATGCACTAAATATAGTCAGAGCAGTAGTAGATTACCTTACTAGTCAAGGATCTACTATTAACCTGTGTGCATTAGACATGTCCAAAGCCTTTGACAAAGTAAATCACTTTGCCTTGTTCAATAAGCTAATGTACGGACAAGTTTCTCGTGAATTTCTGACCATGCTTATAACATGGTACAGTCTGAGTGCAGCTTTTGTAAGATGGGATAATGTGCTGTCAGACATGATAACTCTGGCCTGAGGAATTAGGCAGGGTGGTGTTCTGTCTCCAATCCTTTTTGCTGCTTATGTCAATGACATAATTGAAAAGTTAAGTCGATACGGCCATGATTGTAGAATTGGAGAGGTATTCTTGAGGTGTGTCATGTATGCAGATGACCTCCTCTTAATATCTGCATCATTGTGTGATCTCCAAGCTATGGCTGACATCTGCTCGGTGGCATTAGAAAGTCTGGATAAGAAACTATTTGATTGCAACTCCAGATCGAAGGAAAGTGCAGCGAGTTTGCCATGCAAATCTACTCAAGAAATACTACTCAAGAAAAGGATCTAGGGAGGAAATGGATGCAAGTACTCAATCAGCTGTGGAGCTGGGTGTTGTTGATGTGTCGGAGGAAGAAAAGGTAGAGAGAAAGGAGATTGTGCAGCCGAAAATTCCAGATCCACTGAAGACCGAACAGAAACAAGAGTTGGATCAGTTACTGACGAAGTACTCATCAATTTTCAGTTGTAGTCCTGGTAGAACGAATCTAGTGGAGCATCACATTGAGATAATGCCGGGGACCCGACCGATTCGGTTGGTATCTTATCGGTTAAACTACGAAAAGGCGGAATTGGTTAAAAAAGAAATACAAGATCTGATGGAAAGAGGAATTATAGAGGAGAGTTCTGGTCCTTGGGCGACACCGATTGTAATGGTTCCAAAACCGGACGGGACAATGCGACTATGCACTGATTTCAGGAAATTAAATGCAATGACCATACCAGATCCATATCCAATGCCTAGAGTGGAAGACTTGCTGGATCGAGTGGGAAAAGCTCAGTATTTGACGAAGATTGATATGACAAAAGGATACTGGGAGATTCCGCTGAGCGAAAAATCCAAGGTACTTACTGGTTTTGTAATACCACCGAATGGTCATTATCAATGGAGATTTATGCCATTTGGATTAAGGAATGCTCCTGCAACTTTTTCCAGGGTCGCGACAAAGGTTTTAAAAGGGTTGGATGAGTTTGCGGCAGCATATTTGGATGATGTATTGATTTGGAGTGGAACTTGGAATGAACATATGAGACACCTTCAAGCCGTGTTTCAACGAATCCTAGAAGCAGTATAACTCTTAATCCGAACAAGTTCATTTTGGCCGCTGCACAACTTGAATTTCTGGGTCATAACATTGGACTGCAGACAGTTCAACCGAAAAAGAAGAAAGTAGAAGCATTACTAAAATTTCCTAGACCTACACCTCGAAAACAACTACAGGCGTACTTGGGAGTAGTGGGCTATTACTGAAGGTACATACCATATTTCGCCGACATAGCGATTCCTGTCACGAACTTGTTAAAGAAGAATGAAAAATTTTCGTGGTCAGAGGAGGCTGAGAAAGCATTTCTTGATCTCAAGTCAAGACTGGCTAGTCGTCCGATCTTGAGACCACCAGATTTCGATAAACAATTTAGCATAGCAGTGGATGCCTCTGATCAAGCTGTGGGTGGAGTCCTCTTCCAAGAAGAAGATGGAGTCGAACATCCGATTTGCTACATTAGTCGAAAACTGAATGAACATGAAAGACGATATGCGACTGTGGAAAAAGAAGGCATGGCTCTGGTGACAGCCGTTCGTCAGTTGAGCGTGTATTTTGGAACTACTCCAGTGATTATCTACACAGACCATAGTCCTCTGCAGTTCATACAGAAGCTGGCTCCCCATAACCAGAAGTTGCTGAGATGGAGTTTGGAATTACAAGAGTATAACTTTGAAGTACGACACCGTCCGGGTCGTGAAAACGTTTTGCCAGACATTCTCAGCCGACCATCGGCATAATTTTACTCCCTTATATTCAATACTTGTAGTTTTGACTCGAACAGTGGGGGTATGTTACGGTCGAGGGTTTTTATCAGTGACCGCAACAGTGAGAAAAGACAGTAGCAATGGGAATAGGAAGGGTTTTAGACGGACCTCAAGAAGGGGGCGGTTTTGATTGTTGTGTTGAGTTCAGTTGTGAACAAGTCAAGTCACTGAGATTGATGTTTTATTAAAAGTAAAAGAAACTGAACTGGTATTAAACCGTAACAATATATATATTTTTTTATATATATATTGGTGAATTTATATCAACCCCACAATAAACAGCTATGTAGGATATAATTATGAAGAAGATATAATAATATTCCCAATGTGGGCTGCCAACTTTTGATTCGGCCAATCCTCCCGCATAGTCCGATATGCCAGTACCAAGTTACCTTGTCCACATCACTGCATGTAACGAATGTTGCGTCAGCCTAATTTAGGATCTTAAGATACAAGTGACCTATATATCAAATTTAAATTAACTTCAAGGGCAAAACGTTGATTAAAGTCCTATAAAACTTATTTACGACCGGCTGTTCGAGTTTAGTGTGCGAAAAGAAAAACATTTGGTGAAGTGGATATTTACAGTAAGTTCCGGGACAATTTGGGACCAATCCGGGACACGGGACGAACCAGGCCGATTCCGGAATTGTCCAGGCGAATCCGGGAGGGTTGGCAGCCCTAAATTCCACACGGGCTTCATAATTATGTCCTACACTATAACCCATATAGTAGGACGTGTGAAGTTCATATGAGAATATTGCCATATGAGAATTGTTCTTGCGTTCTTTCTCGTCTGAATGAATATCTTTCTTCTAACTCACTGCTCAACCACTACCATCAAAATTCGCCGAGACTGACCTTGTCCCTGTAGACAATAAACTATTCTCTTGCATTAGCCATCAGCAAATCTCGTACCTAGATCTGTCTTCCCGATATTTTCCGCTGCATTTGACACCATAGATCAAGACTTACTTCTTCAACCACTGTATTGCTGGTATGGCGTATCTGACAATGGCCTTCTTTGGTTCCGGTCTTATTTGTCTTTCCATTCCTTTTCTATAAAAGCTGGAAGTCATTGTTCGCAACTCCTTCCACTTTCTTGTGGTGTCTCTCAAGGTTTCCTTCTAGGCCACTTGTCTTTATTTAGTCTATGCTACGCCGCTGAGTAATCTCATACACTCCTCTTCCTCTGCCCGCTCCATCTAAATGCTGATGATACTGAACACTTCATATCCTTCTCTCCAAGTTTCTTCGTGACCTTAGCGGTATTCAATCAATGCCCGATGTTAAAACTGTCTCTAGAATAGCTACCTCTATTGTCCATTCTAATTTAGGCTTCTGTAATACCCTTTTCTTAACGTTGAATCTACTAAAATTAAAATCCTCGACCATATTCATTTGAAAGTTCTTTATCTAAACTTTAATTATCTGCAGTGCTCCCAACTTACTTACCTTCGGAAACTCTTTACCGTCCATTTACCCCGCTCTACACGTTCAACCTCTTACCTCATTCTTGGCTTTTTAATATGGAGTAACTACTCATTTTAAGTCCTCTAACCGATTCATACACCATACTGCACCTCGACTCTGGAATAATCTCCCTCCTGGATTTCTGAAACTCTCCGTTCCTCTATTCCTTCCCTCGTTCCCCCACCATCACCTGTCTCAAGCTCTTCTATTTATTGCTTCTCAGGTATTCCATTCAAAACTAAAGTCCCAGAGCCTAATGCATCGAATTTCGAATTTCCCATTTCTCTCAACCTAATCTCTCTCTCCCCCTCTCTCTCTCTCTCTCTCTCTCTCTCTCTCTCTGTCTCTCTCTCTCTCTATGTTCTCTTAATGTTCCTGTTCGCAACCAGACTTTGTTCTTCATATATCTTTGAAGAACCCCTCCGTCTTGACGCAGCGCTTAACTTTTAAGTAACACTTGTGAAGTTCTCGAGATCACAGTTATGTTCTCTCTCTCTCTCTCTCTCTCTCTCTCTCTCTCTCTCTCTCTCTCTCTCTCTCTCTCTCTCTCATGTTCGTGTTCACAACCAGACTTTGTTCTCCATAAATATCTTTAAAAAAAACCCCTTCGACTTGACACAGCGCTTAACTTTTAAGTAGCACTTGAAATTTTCAAGTTTAACATTATGGGCTTCATATCCTACGTTGTTGCAGGGGTAGTAAATATGTTCATGTTTTTCTTTAGAGACTGTATGACCTCGACCCTATTCAGTTTTCAATGAATTGATCGGGTCAGAACTTTCAACACGCCAGCCCATTTGAATATTTGTCACAAGTTCGCCCATTGTCAAATACTATACACAGCCATAGCGGGGTGCAGATGGGACTATTGTGTCCGGGCGAATATTAACTTCTATTTACGAATTCAGATAGGAATATTCATGAGTAATAAAATCCTACTGGTCGTTGGGAACTGCAGAAATCTTGAGTTTACGATGATTACTTAATATTCACCAGGGGCCGTATGCAAGAAGCAGGAGTAAGTGCTACTCCAGAGTAAATTCGGCCTACTCCGAAGTAAAGAATCTATTTCGGTATGCATGAAGACATAGTAGCGCACAACTCTGGAGTATCCCTGGACTATCCATACTCGACCTAGCTAGCAGGAGTTAGAGGTCTACTCCAGCGTAAGAGAAAGAATTCAATATGGCGGATATCCCAACTCGTCGCATTCAACGCAGTTTACGACGTCAAAAAGGATTTAGGGACCGTCGATATCCTCTCGATTCATTGTCGGATGACGAGATTTACGATGCGTTTCGTTTTCGTCGTCGTGGCAAAGCAAATTATTTATTGCGTGATTAAATGTAGTAATCATTTGGCTTTGTAATACACTAATAACAACAACAACAACAACAATAATAATAATGAAATAATAATAATAATAAAAACAACAACAACCACAACAACCACCAAAACAACCATAATAATAATAATAATAATAATAATAATAATAATAATAATAATAATAATAATAATAATAATAATAATAATAATAATAATAAACTCCTAATGCCCCGGTGTCTAATGCAAAGCTATCAACCGATGGCGCACCAAAGCCAAGCCACAATCAGGTCAATATCTAGAAGGTCAGTCCACAGGACAGAGAGGCAGCCTACGGTGGATAAGCAATTTGAAAAAGGTATGTTTTAAGATGAAAACGAAATGACAAAAGCGACTGAGCAGAATGAACAGACACAGAGAGGGAATTCCAAAATTTAGGCCCAACAACCGAAAAAGCCCGTTTACCCAGAACATTTCTGGTCCAAGGTATGACCAGAGAAAGACAATCATGATCTTGCATTGGCGAATAGCTTACTCCTGCTAGCTAGGTCGAGTAGGGCTACTCCAGGGATACTCAGGAGTTGTGCGCTACTATGTCGTCGTGCATACCGAAATAGATTCTCTGCAGTAGGCCGAATTTACTCTGGAGTAGCACTTACTCCTGCTTCATGCATACGGCCCCAGGATGCAATGTCTAAATATTCTACATATGGTCATAATATATTTAATCTACTTCATCTAATACGATACACTAAATAGTAATCCGTTACAAGGTAGCCACAGTTATAAATTCTTTCTGATAACACATAGCACATAACATAACACGGACTTTGCTCATATATACAAAGAAATCATTGAATAAGTCTTATTTAACTAGCAAACAAAACTAATACCAGACCACTATAACTCACTAAATGCTAAAATATAACGGGGGTCGTCCACAAAGGACGTCCGTAAAATGGCCTACTTTGTACCCCTCCCTCCCATTTTTCCGCATTTGGAATTGTCCTGCGCCCTTCCTCGTTTGCACGTCAGCATTCAAACGGAGTACTATGGCCTAGATTAAGGAACCCTGTTGATTCTGTGTACTTAGACGTTGCCGCGTCCCGCAGACTCCTGGGGGATCCAACCCTGTACAGATTGTTGACTTAAATTGGTGTTTAAGGCGGTTGCACTGAAACAACTGTACGAAATTTATATGCTAAAGTCCGCAGTAGGCAAAATATCCCTCCCTTCTCAACATCTGGGTGAATCCTCCCTCCCCCTAGTTGCGGACTCATACCAAGATATCTCAAAACAAATATTCATCCAAAGCAAACTGCAGCAGAAATCCGATGCTCTTATTCCAGAAGGACAGATTAATTCCAAAACAAGAGCCAAAATAATATCAAGTCTAATGACAGCAAAAATAAAATCACAAGGAGCAAAAATTATGCAGTCTGTCAAGTTTCACCAAACTATCACTCGCGTTGAAACTGTATGGGCTTCAATACAACTTTAAAAAACTGAACGTAATTTAGACAAATTCCAAGTTCAGGAAACTGCCAAAGAAGAACTCCAAACCAATTGGAGAAAAGCAAGCACAAATTGAAGTTATTACTATGTAGCATCCATAAAACATCCTTCAGTATGAGGGAGAGATGAAGAACATGCACCTCAGATAAATATGAGTATTGTGTTGTGCTGAATGGCATTTCATATTATTGGCCACCGTGACTGACGTACAGGTGTTGATGTCATCTAATCGCCTACGGCTTAATCCATCCAACACGCAATTTTTGTGGCTTGGTACTCGTCAAGCTCGGACTAAAATCGACGATCAGGAACTTCTCTCGTCGTTTCCGGGCTGGTTGCCCCAACAGCTGCATGGTCGGTGATCTGGGAGTAATAACTGACGGTGGCTGACCACGTGGATTCGTTGCGTAAGTGATGCCACTATCAGCCGCGTCAAAATCGGTCAATACGGCGTAATCTGTCACTCAGCGTTGTAACAGATTTACTTCACTCCTTCGTCCTGATGCGCTTGGACTACTGCAACTCTATCTTCGCATGTTTGCCAAAATTTCGTCTTCGTCAGCTCCAGTTCGTCCTGAACTGTGTCGCCAGTCTAGTCGCTAATCTACCCAAATTCTTCCATATATCAGATTATATATATTCTGCACTCGCTAACAATTGAAGAAAGAATCAAGTTCCAGATGCTGCTGTTTGGTCGGGCCTCGTTGGCTGGATACGCTCCCGAGTATATGCTCGAGTTGTTCGCGCCGGTCGGTGCCCACCTGGGTCGTAAGCCGCTTCGCTCTTCATTACGAGGAGATTTTCAGGTTCTCACTGCAGTACATCAGCACAAATCCGTGCGCTATCCTGCATGGGTCCTTCCCTGTGGAACAGTTTTTCTATAAACATTCGTTCTATTTCTATTAATTTGGTCCAAGAAACATTCTCTTCTTTAGTTAAGAGTCAAAATATCGCCACTACGACTCATTAACCACGAGTAACGCAGCATTTAATTCCCTTTAAAGTGCTGAAACTCGATTTTACTTCACGAGTAATGTGCAGCCATTTTTATCGGTCTTTACCCTACCGCAGCTCGACACAAGAGTGACTATCTTCAACGTTCTGCCGACTAAATTGCCGTCATAGTTCGCCTGCTTCCAGGTGACGTAATCGGCATACCTGGCAAACGCTCAGTCACCCGATCTCGTTTCCACGGTGATCAGCTGCTTGAATTTCAACGGTATCTTTCAATTTTGCCGATTCACCGTCTGCATTAATCCAACTGGACGACTGTTTTGCTCCGTAACGCTCAGTCAAAACCACCCAAATGTCCGGCTAAACTGACTGATATCTAAATATCTACTTATGCTGGTCAATTTATTAATAAAATCCTACCTATTCTATCTAAAATTCTTGAACGGGTAGTTTTGAATCGTATGCAAGCTCACCTTTCTTCCAACCCACTAATTTCTCCATTTCAGTCTGCATACCGTAAATTTCATTCAACAGAATCTGCCCTGCTTGCTGTTCGTAACGACATCATGTGCTCCATGGATAAGGGTAAGGCGACTGCACTTGTTCTCCTTGATTTGTCTGCTGCCTTTGATACTGTCGACCACTCTCTCCTTTTGCATCGTCTTCAACATTGGTTTGGAGTTTCTGGTCCTGCCTTACACTAGTTTGCTACTTACCTCAGCCTCGCACTCAATCTGTATATTTAAATGGACATTATTCAGCTAGTGCCTCGTTGACCTGTGGCGTTCCGCCGGGTTCTGTACTTGGTCCTCTTTTGTTTACATTATACACCACACCTCTAGGTACCCTCCTAGACAATCATTCACTGGGATATCATTTCTATGCTGATGATACCCAAATCTACATCTCATTTGACAGTTTGACTTGTCACTCGTCTATGCAGCTGTTGTCTGATGCCTTTGAAGAGCTGCAGTCTTGGATGGCAGCAAATAAACTTCTCCTTAACCCCTCGAAAACTGAATTTCTACTGCTTGGCACTCCTCAGCAACTTAAGAAATTCGAATGGCTTAAATCTGTAAAACTGGGTGATTCACTCATTGAGATGACTGATACTGCTCGTGACTTGGGTGTTGTTTTCGATTCAACCATGTCCCTCACAAACTATGTAAATGGTATTTGTAAGTCATCATATATGTATATTCGAGACATACGCAGAATTAGGCATTATGTCCCCATGTCTTCCAGAATATCCTTAGCTAACGCATTGGTCTCCAGTCGTCTTGACTATTGTAACTCCATTCTTGTTGGTATCACTAAATCAAAGATGCAGAAACTCCAAAGAGTTCAGAACTCCTTGGCTAGAGCCATAACAAATACTTCAAAATATGAGCATATAACCCCTGTGCTGAAATCTTTACATTGGCTTCTTGTTCAGCAAAGGATTTGTTTCAAATTAGGACTTACAGTTTATAAAACTTTGAACTATGACCAACCACAGTACTTGAAATCAATCCTTATTCCCCAGACTTACCATTATTCTGCAAGGTCATCTGATTGTCTTTCTCTGGTCATACCTTGGGCTAGAACTGTTCTTGGTAAACGAGCATTTTCGGTTGCTGGACCAAAATTTTGGAATTCCCTCTCTGTGTCTGTTCGTTCTGCTCAGTCGCTCCTGTCATTTCGTTCTCAACTTAAGTTAAAACTTACCTGTTTCAAATTACTTATCCACCATAGGCTGCCTCTCTGTCGTGCGGACTGACCTTCTGGATATCGACTTGATTGTGGCTTGGTTTTGGTGTGCCACCGGTTGATGCCTTGTGCATTAGACACTGGCGCATTAGAAGTTGCTAATTATTTTATTATTATTATTATTCTATAGCTGGCCGGCTAATCTTAAATCTAAATCTTGTTTAGCTACTCTAGCTAGACTATACACTAAATTCAACAATAGTAAGTGTGTAAATCTAACGCATTATAACTCTAACCAAATGCGCAATAAAATGGGGTTCGCTAC
Source organism: Norana najaformis (assembly GCA_964023275.1). Lineage (NCBI taxonomy): Eukaryota > Metazoa > Annelida > Clitellata > Crassiclitellata > Hormogastridae > Norana > Norana najaformis. The sequence goes on along the minus strand of OZ029914.1, from coordinate 8,208,827 downwards.
ATATACATACATACATGCCTATGTATTACACATTATGCCACTTCAAATCCCATGTAAATAGAAAGTCCTGCATTTAAAGCGCTATTATTTCTGCATTTATTAAGCACCAATATCTAATAACCAAGCATCAATCGATGGCACAGAGCAATTACGAGTGAAGGATTTGCCCCTACACAGTAACATCTCGGGAAGGAGTCTCAAACTTGTACTTTCCGCGTTACAAGCCAAACGCTCTAACCAATAGGCTACCGTGCCCCACGGTAACAAAGAGACTGTCCACACCACTATGTATTTGCACCCTAAAGCAGGTATATAAATTTACCATATTGCGCACTCTAAAAACATGATGAAATAAAGAAGCTCAACATTAGGAAGAGTACATTACTTTTTGAAGCAGAAAATTCTTAAGCAATGTAAACTTGTGCAGAAACACTGAACTGTACCGACTTCATCTAAACTTACCATTTTTTAATCCTTGTGTGATACAACTCGCATAAACGAATTGGGATACACTCGTTTGATATCTCTGTGTGATGTACCTGCGCCGAATAAGGTAACAAACAGCTATTACATCCCCCTGTCTTAGGACTGGTTGAATAACCAACTCTGTTATTCTGTGCTCCATAAACATTACTCGACTTTTATGAAAATTTGAAAATCATGTCTAAATGCAATGCCTTCAAATAACTTTAAACTAAAATCTCCATCGTTTTATTGTTCCAAAACACGTGGTCATTTAAAAATTCCACTATGTAATCCAGAATTCCACAAAACACACTATTACCTAAACAATTTCTGAAAAATTTTATGGTAAACATGAAAATCTTTACAAACACTTTCCTTATCCGAACACTCAACTATTTACTGTTCAATGTGATATGTCAAAATTTCGTCGGAATTTGGGCTAGACGCTGAACTACTACACAAACTGCCACCATACACACGGACGTGGAAAACGGGTAAAAGACAATTCATTATGAGGTTTTTTTTATTTAATACCCTCTATGAAACTGAATACATAATTCACAGCTACACATTAGGATGTGTAGCTGTATATTGATGTATTGATTCGGTAGTTTTGGCATTCTCGCTGCCTTCATCAGTCTCTCTGACTTGGTTCATCTGTGTTTAGAACTAATTCCTTAAGATAGTACTAGTCACTCCAGGCCGTTACCCTTGCGCTTTTTGAATTTCTTCATTTCGATATTCAGTCGCGACACAGGCAAGACTTCTCCCTCTCGGGAGTGGCCCGGAAGAGGACTCGTGCTAGCGAACACAGTCCACGAGGGACCAGATCAATGAGCGCACTCATCCATCGAGTGAATCGAACAGAGTTTCCGCCACCAGTTCAGAGATTACTGTAGTGCCCTCTCCCTTTCCCCCTGGGGTCGTGGTTCCATTTCACCATGCGCGCAACAAGGCGACCCTCTCCGAGCCCATGACTTGCTTTACAGGTGACTGCATGTGACATATCACTAGTCCCGTGTTCGAAAGGGCTACCGGCACCTGCCCCTTCAGGTGCACTCATGGTAACCCAACGACAGAAGGGTGTGTGACAACCCTCCACCCCGGATTACACTCCTGCCCCAACGACGGCCAGTGAACAGAGTGCAGGTCACTATTGCATCGATCGGTTGGTACTCGACCCGACTCTAGTAACATTCGCGTATTAAGGGCAGCGCTGGGCCCATTCTCCCTCCGTCCCGAACGGACCGGTCCAACAGACGAGGCCAGAGAACGCAGACTTTGAGATGTCTGATGGAACGGTAGAGCAGACGGGTGTTGTGGCACCCGGCTCAGGGGGTTGAAGTCGACCTCATCAAGACATTCCAAGCTTTTCACCCACGCCGCGACGAGATCACACGAGCCAGATTACTACGCACTTGCTCCCAATGTATCCAAACAATCAACCTCGGAAGGCGGTATACCTCATTGCCATCTAACATCACCAGCAGAAAGCATCCGGCGGGAACACTAGGGTAACCACTATCGCACGGGTACGAGATCACGAGTGCAGTGGCACCGTTAGAGGCCGTAAAGCTGCCGCAAGGTATTACAGGAAAGACAGTAGCAACCAATGTCATTCCTAACCCAGCTAAACATTACTCTGCGGGCACGACCTCAGGAATAAACCAACGAAACTCACAGGAAAGAGAGTCATAGTTACTCCCACCGTTTATCCGTGCCACTTGGTTCATCTGTGCTTAGAACTAAACTTCCATCTAAAGCCTCGGTCGACGCCGCCGCTCCTTCGGCTATCGCTGGCTCTCTGCTTGGCAGTTTTGTTTTCAGACATGCTAATTAATGATTAAAAGTCAAGTAAAAGCCAAAGCCAAGCTACTTCTTTTAAACTGTACTCTATTGTGAAATCTCACAGGGGTTGATGAGTTTTAGCTCCCAGTTTATTCGGTTATGTTCCTCGAGATTCGTACAAATTTGGTTGCATCTAGTCAGTAGATAACAACAAGGTAACGTTCACACTTCTTTAGGAGAGCCCATTCAAATAAGGAATAGGCTAAACGTGTAACACACCACTTTTTATATTTTGTGTAATTGAAGGGGGTATCATGATCTAGTCGCTGTAGTGTTTAGCGTGCTGGATTGTCGGCGGTTCAAATCCCCGTCAGGGTAAAAATATGTTTCGAGATATCGCCTCATTTCGGCTCCGATTGCGATCCCTATCGAACTCAGCTATAATGAGTACACTGACCGAACACTGTCAGTGGGAAGATCAGACAGCGAGAGAAAGAGAACTCGACACCCCCAGTCATATGCCAAGGCTAAGAAAAATGAATCAGCTTCACATACATGGCTGCCTCTCAGAGTTAACTTAAAGCATTGCTTTTCTTTTTTGTAAGACTGATTTGGAGGCTATACTTTTTCCGTCATGCCTCTCCCAAATTCACAACCCTCTTCGTTTTGCAGTCTGTGTGGAACGTTCTCGCTGCTAGTGAAAAGCCGAAGCAGAGGATATTCTATTTATCGAAATAGCTGTATTTTCAGCGAAGTCTGCAAATTATCCAGTTTAGGAAAAAGCTATGTAAACTCTGAAACGTTAACACTTATGAAAAATAGCAATATTGTCTGGATTGGTTTAAAGCACAATTGGATTGGAGAAATAATCAATTGGACATATCACCATCGTCACCATCAGCAGAAGCAGCATTACCATGACCTCATTATCAACAACACTAAAGACGATCCTTTTGTTCCTGATGATAGCCACGAATTCAGTGCCTCTAAGCGGCCACAAAGTGGCACTATAAAAAGGTTATGTAAAAATTACAGATGTCATCATGATAATTAATTATCAAGAATTATCATGATCCAAAGTACAGTGGACAGTTTCTTCCAAAGCCCAAACTTTATAATTTATGCCCTTTGATGCTGGCATATACATGGATGCTGGCAATTAGTCCTATATACAAATATAATACTATACATGTCTACATCTAGGCCTAAGCTAGCATCATACAGATTTTACAACAAACTAGCTAAAACATCTAACGTAGATACAATGTGCATATAGGCTTAACGAGAGTTGCAACAGGGTTGATGCTCATCCGTATGCTGATGATACACAGGCATATGTCTATGGCCACACTGCTCCACACGTCGGAGTAACTTCGTGGCTGGATGTCGTCCAATCGCCTCGGGTTAAACCCCGGAAAAACAAAGTTCATCTGGCTTTGAACCGTTGGGCAGATATCGAAAAAAGGTATGACTTGTCTGCAGCATTGCTTCCCTGGTCTCTTTCTTCGTAAGTGTGCATGATCTTGGACTAGGAATTGACTTTCTCTGATAACGTGAAAAATGTCTGTCGAACATGAGTTTACGACTTACGTGAGATCCGGACAGTAAGCTGTTCGCTTGCAACTTAAGCCGCCACAATCCTGATGAATACATTCATAGGTACCATGGTTGATTACAACAATGCTATATATGCAGGTCTACCTCTCTCCCACAGTAATCAACTACTTGAAATTGATATGTTAATTTTTGGGTGCTGAATTCAAATATGGCAATGAAAGTCCTGCAGGAAGTGCTACTTTTTCATTGGCCTTAATCTATTACTTATACGAATAAAATATTGGTATCCGAAAAATTAACATTATTATGATTGTTGACCTGAATTGCACTTATTTTCATAATTTAGAAAAGCAAACATCATGTTTTCAGACTATTTCAAAGTCAACTAGCATCCATTTTCAATATTAACAACAAAAAGCATTTAATAACATGGACTCCTCTTCTACACTTCCAAACTGTTCATTTCTTCCTGTTGAAGTGTCTTCCCTCTGCCAAAACCAACAGACCCCATCATGGTTGGATCTCATCTGACTTTGTTTTTTTGTGACTAAGTTATAAGTGATAACTGTTACAAATACTTTCCCAATCGACGTTAACTGCCTTTGATGCCATAAAATGTCATTAAACATTGGAACTGCCATGGTATCTCTCCTCCATGATTCGGATATCCTGTGGAAATTTTTCACCCTGCTCACCTCGGACTGCTCCTAGTTTCTCGGGAAAGAATCGTAATCGTAATCGTAATCTCGAGATTTCTACAGCGCTCAACAAAAGCTAAGTCGCGGGAACCAGCTTATTCACAGGCGCTCAGTCAAAACAAAATCGATAGGCAAAAGGGTCAAGATCCAGGAGTCAGGCACTCAGACAGTCGGACGGCTACGGTGGATGCTGTTTGAAATTGAAGCGAGAAGAGAGATAAGAGGAAGAGGAAGAATCAGGATAAGATTTCTGGAAAAGAAGTGTTTTCAGTCTTGAGTGAAAGACCTGCGCAGAAACTGAAAGAGGTGAAGTGTTGGTGAGTTCGTATGATTGACCAGACAACTGTCGCAATTCTGGCGGGAGTTTATTCCAAAGCGGTGGGGCAGCTATGGCTATGGAGCGATTTCCAAATTTTAAGGATGAGGTGACGGGAGGGCGAAGAAGTGTTAGGACAGATGAGGAGCGGGTTGAACGGAGTGGTTGGATAGTAAATAATTGACGAAGATAGGAGGGTTGGGAGGATTGAAGTGTGTTGTAGGCGAGGGATAAGACCTTGTACTCTATTCGTTCTGGTATTTTAAGCCAGTGCAGTGATTTGAGAACAGGAGTGATGTGATGGTGTTTGGGGGTTTTGGTGACAGCACGTGCGAGAGCATTCTGGATAGCTTGTAGGCGATTTATCTGGGTTGTGTCAATATTGAGGAAAAGTGAATTGCAGTAGTCAAGTTTTGCATGGACTATGGATGTGGCAATGATAGATGCGGTTTTGAAGTCAAGCATAGGACGGATTCTGCGAAGGTCGCGGATATGCATAAAGCAAGAGCGGGAAAGATGGGTGATATGATCAGAAAAAGTAAGGTTCTGGTCGAAAATAACACCTAAATTACGGACAGAAGAGTTAGTATTAAAGGTGTGGGTGGAGGCAGAGTCCAGGCTGAGGGAGACAGAGGGGTCAGGAATTTTCTTGAGCTGGTCACGTAGGCCGATAAGTATGAATTCAGTTTTAGATGGGTTCAGGCATAAGAGATTAGATGTCATCCAAGAGGAGATTTGTTTAACCACACAAAGAAGATGATCTGTAGATTCACTGAAACAATTTGGAGAGAAAGAGATGAATAGTTGGGTGTCATCAGCATAGAGGTGATGGTCAACGGAGGATGCTTTAATGAGTGAACTGAGTGGGGTAGTGTAGAGGATAAACAGAAGAGGTCCAAGAACGGAGCCTTGTGGAACTCCGCAAGTGAGAGGGCATGACTTAGAAGAGGCTTCCGAAGTTTTAACAGAGAAAGAGCGGGAGGAGAGATAAGACTGTATCCATAGGAGAGCAGTGTCAGCAAAACCAAACCAGGTTGAAAGTCGGTGGAGTAAGATATTGTGATCTATGGTGTCGAAGGCTGCAGAGATATCGAGGAGACAGAGGCAAGAAACCTGTTGATGAGAAATGGCAGAAACAAGCTTGTTGTAGAGAGATGTCAGCAGAGTTTCGGTTGAGTGGCGTTTAGTAAAACCAGACTGGTGTGGGTTAACGAGTGAGTTAGAAGCTAAATAGTCATTGATTCGAGAGAGGACAATCCGTTCAGTTAATTTGGAGATGAAAGTCAGGTTAGAAACAGGCCGGTAGTTAGAAAGGATTTCCTTGTCGAGAGATGATTTCTTGAGAAGAGGGGTAACAAGAGAGTGTTTAAAAAGAAGGGGAAAATTTCCAGTAGAGAGGGAGAGGTTAACTATTTTGGTAATAATTGGAACAAGGACAGATGCACAGTCTTTCAATAAGGAGGTAGGTATAGGGTCAAGTTCACATTGTTTGTTTGGGAGAGATTTTAGCAGATTTAGTATTTCGGTCTCTGATGTAGGTTGAAAAGCAGAAAATGAGGATCGAGGTGGGGAAGGTGGGCTGTCATAGGTGGAAGAGGGAGCATCAGCAGCTGGATTGTTGGAGGTTTTGGAAAGTAGAGATTGAAGAGAGAGACGGAGGGTACTGATTTTGTTCGAAAAGAAAGAACAGAACGAGTCGGCTATTGAAGAAGACGGAAGAGAATTTGGAAGTGGACTAGATGAGTTCCGATGGAGGAGCTGGTTAATGGTTTTCCAGAGAAGGCGAGGGCTAGAGGATCGAGAACGAACTAGTGAGGAGTAAAATCTTTGTTTAGCTGCAGTAAGAAGGCGATGGTATTTATTTGTGGCAGATTTAAGGGCACATAGAAGTTGAGGATCCCTGGTGCGTTTGTAGGCACGCTCAAGGCGTCGCCGGAAAGATTTGAAGGCCTGGAGATAGGAATTGAACCAAGGATTGTTAGAGTGAGAACGGGATTTGGTAATAATAGGAGCATGCTTGTCAAGGATAGTGGAAAGAGTGGTGTTATAGGAAGAGAGAAGGTCATTCAGGGAGGAGGGTGGATTTAAAACGAGGTCAGAACAGGAAATATCTTGTATGAAGGCTTCAATATTTATTGAACTAATGCGACGAAAAGAATGAAAGACAGGATCAGGACGTGGTGTCGGAAGAATGTTAAGATATGTAAAGATGGGGTAATGATCAGACGGCGTGTCAAAAGAGAAAGATATATCAGGTGATAGAGTGGAGAATGATGATGTGATAATAAGGTCAAGTGTGTGATTGTGAATGTGGGTGGGGAATTTGACATGTTGAACCAGATTAGTTGAGGACAATAAGGTGAGGAATTCAGAAGCAAATGTGTCAGAGGGGTTATCGACATGTATATTGAAGTCACCTGTAATCAGAAATTCATGAGGTGTAGTGGCGGCAGTAGAGAGGAGGGTGGTAAATTCTTTCAGGAAGACCGATGGAGGACTTGAATATGAAGAGGAGGATGGAGGGCGATATACATTAAAGATAGTCAGATTTGTGTGAGGAAGTTTAAGCGTAATTGATGCACATTCAAAAGAGTGGAAACAGTAACCAGGTGAGTCTAAAACTGTGGCAGGTTCTCGGGTGAGAAAGGCAATACCACCGCCAGTTGGATTTTTATGAGAAGGGCTAGATGGTTTGCAGGGACGAGGTGTACTGTAAAGATGGTAGCCAGGAGGAATACAGTCTTCATATTGAGCAAGAGTGGTGTTTAAATTAAACCAGGTTTCAGATAAGGCAAATATGTCAGGCGGGTGAGAAGAGAGGGCTATATCACTGATTTCTTGTGAATGTGCAGGATGTAGTAATGATCGAATATTTAGCGTGCAAAGTAAGAAGCGGCTGTTGTCAGTATTTTGAGCATTGTCGAGGATGTTGGAGGAAGAAATTCTGGAAGGAGGAGGATAGGTAGGAGGTGAGGGAGGAGGACATGAATAAAAATCCAGTGGGCCAGGATTTGGGTGGATGTCCCCGGAAAGCAGGATTAGTATGTTGAAGATGGTATGGCGGGTGAGGTGCTGTGGTGGTCGCCTGAGAGATGAAGTTAGGAAGAACGATAAAGGAATAAAACACATACGTCCATACTGCATAGTCGTTGTGCCAAATTGGGCGCAGTAAGAATGTTTGGCTGTAGGAACAATGTAGGGCAAGCGGGTGTGGAAGGGTTGGCAACTAATATGGAAGGCGATCATGAAACGTAGACCGAAAATAAGAAGAATGATTGAACTGTACATTATGTGATCTAAGATGACGTGGCAGTTTGATGAAGCTAAAATGGCGGAAGGTAAAGACGCAGGCGAACGAGTGCAAAAAGGACAAAAATTAGGCGAATTTTAAGTTGATTAGAAGTCAAGATGCGAATGCAAAATGTGGATATTTGCAAGCAGAACATTAGAAGGATCAACTAAAGACTTATACTTCGGGCTGCCAACTTTAGATTCTGCCAATCCAGTATAGTCACTTGATATGCCAGTACCAATTTACCCTGTCCACTTAACTGTATGTGACGAATGTTGCGTCAGCCTAATGTAGGACCTACTGCAAATAGTCGTTAAAATTTACAGTCAATGATTTGACCCAAATCATCAAGAGACAAGTGGCTTATATATAAAATCTGAATCAACTTTAAGAGCAAAAAGTTTATTAAATTGCAGTAACCTACCAGGCTTCAGGACCTAGCACGAGTGAAGTTCATATATACATGCATGATGCATGCAATTTGCAGGTGTCATTTACTGGTTCTACTGACCTAAATCCCTCTAATCCATGGTCACTGTAAAACATTTACGGCCGGCTGTTCGAGTTTAATGTGCGAAAAGAAGAACAACATTTGGTGAAGTGGATATTTACTCCAAGTTTCTGGACAATTTGGGATAAATCCGGGACACGAGACGCACAAGGCCGATTCCGGGACTGTCCAGGCGAATCCGGGACGGTTGGCAGCCCTACGTACATTTCACGTTGCACTTTCCAGGAATGAAGTCATCTCTCTTTGTCCAGTTCTTTGTTTTGTAGTGTTTTCTGTAACTCTATTTTTCCACAAACACAGAAAACAGGAAAACTTTGTGAAGCAACCTTGAAGCCCAAGCATCAGGGTGATCACTTTCAAAAAACAAATTAGTTATTTGTACTTGTCGTATCTTAGAGCAGTGAGTATCCTTTCCATGCTTTCATAGGTTTCCTTCATTTCCACAGAATGTGACACTGGGATAGAAAGATATTGGTTTCTTTTTGCAAAAGTACAGCTTTCACGCTGAAGTTTTATGTGTCTATGAATAGACGCCATTCCCTAGGGTTGTGAGTCGTTCCTATTTCTTCAATCAGCCCAGAAACACAAAAATCCTGCATATTGTAAAAACGAAGACAAAACTGCATATATCCTTCTAAATAATGATATTTTATCCCTTGCCAAGTAGAAAGCACTCTTGAAGTCTTGAATCTAAAAACTCAGGTTGTTGTTTTGATAGGCCCAGATCTCGTACAAGATCATTAAGCTCATTTTGCAGTATAAGGTGAACTCACTCCATTTTCAGGACTGTATGAAACAATTTCAGGTGCTGTGCGTGTCTCAACGTCTTAGTCTGATGATGATGAACTTATGTCTTCCCAGTTCAGTTTTCTAGAGGCTTAGGTAAGGGAAGATCTTCTCCATGAGGAACAGGCATATCCCAATGTATATCTGGGTATTCGATATTGCGCTTATTCTTTTATGAAAAGCCTCTGGCTTTAGTGAAACAAAAATAGCAATTACCTAAGCGACTGGTTGGCTCAAGACAAATCATGGGAGCTGCAAAGGGCCTGGATTTCTTCTTACCTCTCATACGTTTAGTCAGGCTAGCATAGCATGAAATGCAAAACACATGCGCCCACATTTTTTCTTGATCATCAACATGACAGTCAAAATACAAGTAGTAGGCTTGCTTCACAGTCTCTGTTAAAGAACGACTAGGAGATTTTATAATATACTGTTCACACACATATAGCAAAACTTATCTGGTAAATCAATACACCTGCGAAGCTGTCCTTTCTTCATTAAATTTACTGGAAAACTAACAGCACATGCTTCCACAACAGTACAAAGAACAAAAGTCAGATTAGTTGATAATTATGTTTTCCCCACTTCGTGTCAGGAATAAGTAAGCAGTGTTGCCAACGACAGCAATTAAAGTATCTCTTCAGCAAGTAACAATTATTGAAGCAAAAAATGAGCAATAGCATAAAAATGTGATGCGCTGGCCTTTTTCTGAAATCAGCACTCAAAAATAATGAAATGCAGCTAATATAATTCATGTATGAAAAATCTTGTTAATAAGTGTTTATTTAGTCAGTTTCAGTGCTGAGTCAGGTATTCAAACCGGAAGAAATTCTTTTGGTTGATGTTTCCATGCTCCTTTTTCCTCTGATGGATCTGAACCGCTTACCTTATGATAGCGCTACAGAAGTTCTAAGATGTAAAGATATTTATACATGTTTCCAAAACAATTTGGTTCATTGTGAAAGACGAGTAAATCCCTGTGAGAACTGGACAAGACAACATAGTCATTCGTTGATTAAAACATTTATATAGCTCCCTATTGGATAAATATGCCACAAACACATGTAGACATCAGTCTGATAATTCTGGACAAGATTTGATAATTTCTTAAGAGAAAGCGACAAAGTTCTTAAAAGCCTTTAGAAAAATAAACAAAACTTCATTATAAACAAAATGGTAAGAAAAAATACAAAATACCTTGATTCTAAGCTAAAATATTATTATATTTCACTTAATTAACTAAACTCAAAAATAAAAATTCGCCCATCTTTGTGTACCTGCTTCACAGAGTCCAATCGTCCATTATCAGCCACAAACGACCATTTGTCTGATCCAGAAGAATCCTCAATGGATATCGTAATCCGTGTTTTACTTTTGAGAGAATTTCTCTCTTAAATTTCAAACCTGAGTCCAATAACAAAACTCGACTGTTGAATCGATCAGCGACCATCACGAATCCATTTCCATCGACGGCTAAATATACTGGACAATCCATTTGTCCGATGGTCGATCCACATTTTCCACCGAATGACTTCTGAAGTTTTCCATCTCCATCCACTACACAGACTCTATGCAGATCATCATCACTCTCGCCATGACTGACCAAGAAATGACCATTGGTAAGTTTTACAGCATGCAATAGATGACAAATACCTGTGTCTGACGATGGATTTATTTCACGGATCAATTGTCCTTCTGACGAATATTCATTTAATTTATTTTCATTATACTTAGTTAAAATGACATTCGATTCATTTGTAACAGACAGACCGTATCCCCAATCATTTCCTGTCGACCAGGTCTTTATTAATTTTCCATTTGGATCAACTCTCAATATTTCACTCGACTTAGCATCGTCAGTGAAACCGACGATGTAGAGACATTTATTTCTGCTGCAGGATCCGATGTCGACTGGGTCAATTGAGTTCTTCAAATCCCATCCACGAGTCAAACTGAAATTCATCGAATCGTAAACTTCCACTTCTGAACTCTTTTCACTCACAACAAACAATTCCTTGTCCAAGATTGTCATTCCACGGAACTCTTTTTCTTTTTCTGCGGCTTTTGTTCTGAACATCTGAACAAAAACTGGATCCAATTTGTATCGAAGTTTCTCTGAAAATAAAAACAAATCTATTAACTAATTAAAATATTTCCATGTATTTTCTAAAAAAGCCATTGCTATTATATTATTATAGTATTCGAAATTCGTAATCAAAAAGAGTGACAAACGTTGGATCCAATGTAATCGTGACAAAGATACAGGGAAACATAGAAAGAGACATTCACAGATATGGAGTGAGAGACAAAGATACACTGAGAAGACAGTGTTTTCAAATGAATTTTCAAGGCCATTAACAGAAATATGGGACGTCGTTGTATTCCGAAATACGTTAACAAAAAAGCCATAGTGTAGGCCTATATCATAGTGCTAAAAACAATATTACGGAAATTTGATGAAATTATTTAAAGAACATCTTTCAGTCAATTAAAAACGTCAATTGTTTGATTTTCGCGTAGAGCATACAGTTACATATTATGCAAAGAAGCGTTCAAATAACTGTTGGCCTAATTGTAGTAACGAGCTAAAAACTATCCACGATATCCGAAGCACAAATCCTGGATCCCGAACTCGCGGAAGATTCAAGATGACAGGGATTGACAACATCAAGTCGTGGACTGAACTATCTTTTGACCGGTATTGCAAGAGACAAGGGACAGAGGTAGACGCCACAGGGTAATTAGTGGTGCAGCCAATCCTCGGTTGGAGGACGGTTGAAACGTGGAAAGAGCATCCAAGAAATGAATCATCCAATCTATTTGGCTGTTGATGGAAATGGATTCGTGATGGTCGCTGATTTTAAGAACAGTTGTGTTTTCTTATTGGATTCAGATTTCGAATTTAAGAGAGAAATTGAAGACGATACAAGACAAAAACTATTTGGTTAATCTGGGAATCGGAACCTAAAAGTCGTCAACACACGAACGACACGCCATCGTTCATGTTGCAGTCTAAAATAAAAAAACAATACCGTATTCTTTTGAAATTTCATCTAAAGCATTGGTTTAGAGTGATACTGATAGTTTGGATTGTATTACGGCTCATCCGACTGTGTAAAAAGAAAATAGGGCCTATCTAAGGCCTGTTGATGGCGACACTGGTTATGACAATGATTAGAAAACGGGATTTAAAAAACGCAGAAAATAGAACGCCATTTGCATTTACTAGATTTTTCTGTAAACTTTCAAATATTTTCCACAACTAGAAAAGCTTATCTGTATGTATAACGTGCTTTGAACTAAAAGAGAAAGATTGTGATTAGGTTGATGATGATGATGATGATGATGATAATGATCATTATCATGGTGTTCTTGAGCGCAGGTTCAAGGAGGTTTAGCTTCACGTATGGAACGCCATCACAACGTACAATTCCGTGCAACGATGGGGAAATAATTTCCTAATACTACTAGTTTAATTTGAATTAGAAATCGTGCAGAATTATTTAAAGAAAATAAATAGTGTTATAGGATCAATTAAGTTTTATGAAGGAAAACATTTGAGAACTAGTAATTGAATCCCTATTTTTTAGCGATGGGTTAAGGATAGGTTTCGAGTTAACCAAGAACACACGTTTAATTAAGGGAATGGTCCAAATTTCTCTGATTTCTTTTTTCAGAGGGTAAAATGGTCTGTTCTTTTGTAGTTTTTAATTTGCAATTCCAGCGACATAATGCACGTTTAAGAATTCTAAGTGAATGTCATTATTAAATCGTATGAAAGAAACAACCACGGCACCACCACAATCTTCTGTGGTTGTGATTACGAATTTCAAATACTGTAACTATATGATAGCAACGGCTTTTTAGACAATACATAAAAATATTTTAGAATATTTACCGGATTTTTTTATTTTCCCATAAACTTTGAAACGAACACAAAAAGATCCAGGGCGCATGTAGTCCGAAATTCACTGGGGAAAGTTGAATTCCACTCGTCCATGTGTGGCGACGGCGTCCAGCTTGTCTCTATCGAACCTCTTGGGGCCACATATCATAGTCGGTAGGCATGGTCCTGTTCGAGGTCGTTAAGCTAGATGTGTCCATGCAGGCTTCCAGCAGATCTTGTTTGGATCATCTCAGACACAGGGATGTGCAATGAGCGTCAAAAAGCCTCCTGGTGATGTCAGCCCTGTATTGGATGCTTAGGATTCTCCACAGGCAACACTGTTGAAGGGCATCAAGCTTCGCCTCCAAGTACTTGGTTAGCATCCAAGTCTCAGCTCCATAAAAGAGGACAGGCAGCATGTATGCTTTCATTAGGCGGAGAGTGGTTTCTAGCAGGTACTTTAGATCCACTGTTGCAGGTTGCTCATGCATTCCCTGCTAGTCGTTACGCGCCGCTGAACCTAGATTCTCTGCAACTATCCGCTTCGATCTGAGAAATGAGGTAGGGAATCCCTGAACCAGCTCAACCTTGTTTCCGCCTCCTTAGTGCGATCAAATGTTGAGCATGGGTCCACTGTCGTTTGGATTTTTTTTCTTGGCCCAGTTGATTTCTAGTCCAAATTTCTGTGTCCCCTAATCCATAATCTCCAAGGACAGAACCCGAACCTCCAGCACTTCAGCGACTAAGACATGAAGTTTGCTATCCCAAGAATTTGGCGAGAACCCACTGACCACTGAATCAACTGTTACTTCTGCATGGTGGATCCTTCCAAACGTCGGACTGGCAAGAATGCACCTGCTATCACGTATCCGGACCTTCCTTCATCCATCGCCCCGGTTCAGCGTCAAGTGGGAGCCACTAGTGGATCCCAGAAGGTGCTGTTGCCACAACTGCACATCAATTTGAGCCTTATGAAACAATTTGTCACAGCTGTAGATAAGGAGTCGTCACCCTTCAAGTACCTTCAAGACTTCTTCCCTAAGCTGTCCGAGCCAAAGATGAAAGCCGCTTTCTTTGTCTGACGACAGATAAAGAAGATCATGGAGTGCAAAGAACTCCCCAGGAAGTTCACTAGGAAGGAGAAAGCAGCTTGAAACAGCTTTGTCACAGTGGTTATTGGCTTCCTGGTTGAGATGGTTGAGACTGGTGAAGAACTGCGGCAAAACGAGCTGCATGATGTCCATCAAAGTTCATATCCTTGATGCGCATCTTGATAATTTCAAGAACATGGGAGCGTACTCGGAGAAGCAAGGCGAGCGCTTTCACCACGATATACTGGACTTTGAACGTCGCTACCAAGAACAGTCCCTCTCAAAGCCCTACCTGCACCTCAGAGTGGTGAGAGGGTGAACAGCCAAGTAGGGGATAGCCTGGTGAGGCTATGCCATCAGTGGTGAAGACCTCGGTCGAAGAACCACCTTGGGCGCTACGCGAGGTGGAAAGGCTCACCAGGAACCCTGAAACAGCTGGCCAACGCAGGAGGCAGGTGTTGGAAGGACACCTAAGACCGGAAGAGGCCGGAATGGCCCAACGATCTCCTTACCCTACCAGGAGAGGATTGGTCACCGCCTGGCAAAGGACCAAGAAACTCTAGCAAAATGAGGATGGGAAATGCGAGAGGCGATAGACCTGGCCAGGGACCGACTGAAATGGAGAAGTTTTGTTAGAGCCTCATCGTCGGTGAAAACTTGACGGAGGAGAAAAAGAAGAAGAAGAAGAAGACCAAGAACAGTATAATGAGAACATAACGGGAGACTACATTTGGGAGCCGATTTGTGAGAATGATTTAAAGCATAATAGTAAATCTTGAAAAACTACTCACTTCTAGATCTTTTGTGGTCATTTTTGTATAAATGTAGTGTAAATGCATGATAATTTTGATTCACATGTTTTTTTCTGACTTTATGTGATCGAAAAGATGCAAATTCGCCCGCTTTTTAATTGGAAATAGGTAAATATCAGAATATCACTGTCCTGAACACAAAACCAAAGTTTGTGGAGAATAACAGTCATTTTCTTTAGTTTTGAGACATAAGTAAATAGGAAATAACGCATACTTCCCTTGGAACAAAAATTGTGTTACGCACTGTTATCAATTTCGTCATGATCAGCGAACCACTCCAATCCAATAATGCATCTGGGTTACCTTGCTCCACTGTCTCCTCGCAGATCTTATCTGTTCGTTTTAAGATCAGGTACGGATGGAGCCATTCTGCATCCCTGTCGCGCTACTCTATCCCCCCCGGACGAGTCCCATGTTACACTATCAATGCAGACGAAACTCGTTACATCTGTGTATAATTCCCTCATCAGGCCAACTATCTTCTCCGATATTACATGAGACAGTATTAGCAACGACATAATCTTAGGCTACGAAACTTCATTGTTTTATATTTATTTGGAAATAAGAAAGTTTAAAAGATTAACCATAAATGGCCACATGTTTTAACCTGTATCACTAATTGGTTTGTATTCTTGTGCCTGTTGCTTTGCATGATCTTCCTTTACTACCACTGCTCGCACTAGCTCCAAGTTCTGTTTAGGATTCAAACATTCCTCTCCGCTACCTGAAAAAAATGCATTGGGATTTCAGTATTATTGAAAAAAGCACAGAAAATAATTAAAGAATTGCGACAATGAAACTTATCGAGGCTTCATTTTGTCAATTTTATATGCCATTTGCATGGCAGTTTAATACCCAATCTTAACCTGCACAGTATTTTAGCAAGTTTTGTTCACCAGAAACTTCTGACAACAAAAATATGGAAAAATATGAACACATTTTCTTCACACAAGAGAAAAGCATCTATTTATAAACAAATTTCATGCCAAAAATTTAAAACCATAAAGCAAAAATGTACATAAAATTGAAAAAGTACAGCAAAATATGCATTCTATAGATTTACCTTATATTTAAGCTGTTCAAGAAGTGCTAAAACCTATGTCCATTAAGGCTAACAATAATAAGTAGAACTACCTTCAGTGATGTCAAAGCTGTTCGGTCGATCAACGATTTGGCGAAAAGTAGGTCTGCTATCTTTATCGTAATGCAGACATTCTAAAATGTACCAGAGGTAATTTGTTTCAAACGCAAAAGAAGCATTATTTTAAAGGAGAAAATATTATGAAACTTAAAACGATTCCATTTTTGTCAATTGAATACAGGCTGATTTACATAAATTTTGTTTGCAACTGGGTTAACTACTGAAATACTATAGGGTCTTTAGAATTTAGAAGACTAGTCCAGTCCACTGGTAAGTTGATTTCTGCAGTGGCCTATCTGAGGTTTCGCCATATTTCTGTTTCTGTAGTGACACATTGTATTGGCTTCCTCCGTACAGTAGCAATGGAAACTGATTGGTCACTAAAAGATTGGTTGGTAGTGCTTAGTATACAACGATGCCTTATGGAGCTCTATTGCCTCCTTATGCCTTGGTTGCAGATAATGTGAACTTACTGTAGCCTACAAATGAGTTCAATCACTTACATCATGGAAAGTAAAATTTAACACGGCTATGATCTTTTCTGGATCATTATGTCAGCAAGAAGAATGGCTGGTTTCACATGGGTTAGCATGTGCATCAAACTTGTGTCCATGACAGCTTACCATGAAGTAGTTCTTTATATCCTTTATAATTAGATTCAGGAATGGAGAGCGATAGCTGGCCTGACACAGCTTTTAGCATTATTTCTCCTTCCTGTACATCTTTATGTGGAAGTTCTCTAGTCAACATCTCCCACATCACTACACCATAACTAGCATATAACATACAAACACAAATCGTTTATCTTGTAAATAGAGAAAACGTTGTAAGTCGCGTTTTGTAGTACACGCCATATCTCTCGGTATTCTTTTCTCAACAACACAACAATTAACATTCTTTGTATTGCACCAAATTTTTGAGGAAAGGTACAAAGAATAAGAACAACTTTAAATGCTTAAAGAACTGTAAGCCTATATCAGCTTAAGCAAATTCAATTGAAATGTGTTGCTTTTAAGCATAAAAACATTGAACTTAAATAGACCAGAAAAAGATGAGCAGATCCCTAAGCCACCCTCTAGAAGCAGCGATGAGTGTGAAGTGTTAGCAACTTCATTTTTCTTAGACTCTGCATATGAGGGCAAGGGGCCACTGGCCAGTGCTCTCCTTCACTGCCTACTCTTCCCACCAACAGTGTGCTGCAAAGCATTAGAAAAGCTGAGTTCAATGAGGTTGCAAGTGGAGGAGAAAAACTCAAAACACCTTCTGCCCATCTATTGACGCCTAATCCGTTAATTCTTTTGTCATATTATTGTTTTGTCTGTTGTCATCTTGTATTGCATAGTGTTTTGTTCTCCTGTTCTGCCTGGTCTTATCTCATCTGACAAACTGACTTAACAACTGCCTACCCAAGTGACTGACTGACCGAATGATTGAATGCCCGATTGACTAACAGACTGACTTAGACTGCTTCCGATTGACTGTCAGACCAAGTGGTAGATTGACCCACTGATTGACTGACAGACTGACTGACTGACTTACTGCATGTCTGACTGACTCACTCGATCCCCGATTGAATGGCTGACCGACTGATTGCTCGCACAACTGACCTGTTGACTCACAGACTGATTGCCTTATTGAACGACTGACTGATTAACTGACTGCCGCTACTGGTGCGACTGACCTACTGACTCAAAGACTAATTGACTGACTTGATTTTACTATCATTCCACTCTGTTGACTGACTGTCTGACTGATTGACTGACTGACTGACTGAATGACTGACTGAATACAACTTGTTCTATTCTTGTGCAGCCAATAATGTACTGCATTTGGGCACTTCACATCACTAGACATCAGAACAAAAATGCGATTTCAAAATGCCGTCCTCGAGGGCAGAGGCCAAGCGGCCAAATTGATCTTGAAGCCTGGATTCGACCAACATTTCGTGGTTACAGAATAGCATCAAATGTGCATGTATCACCCCGTTTGCTTACAGTTTTGAAAGAATCTGGTATATTCTAACACATCGACTACCAATATTTCTTTGAAGCTTGAGCTCCTTTTCTTCCTTCAAAAAAGCCTGAAAGACTGGCCTTCAAACATTATTTCATCTAGCAACCGAATATCCGCACCTCAGATTCGTATTTCTGACTTTTCACGAGTTACAATAATAAGAATTAACAAATTTCCTTTCACTTTTTGCTAAGCAGGTAGACTTCACCTCATAGCATTATTAACTAAATCTTTTTATATTCACCTGGGTGAGTTGCAAAATTAGACATTGAATGGTAGGCCTACATATTAACTTACAATATTCGGAATTATGAACTTACCTACTTTAAATGTTTTTCATCTCAGCCATGATTATATTCTTATTAACTGAAAAAGTATAAGGAATTCGGAAACACGGTTTTATTAACATGGTTTGGGAAGGGTTAATGATAAACTTCAAAAATCACCTCCAAACATCGCTAGCTTTGGAAAATCGTTCTGACTTCAGAACTTCAGGCGCCGCATAGGCATATGTTCCTCTGAGTGACATCGTTTTCGTGTGATCGAATTCCATGATCTCATCAAAGTCTGCTATCTTGAGTGTCATCTCTTTATGAGAATCCACAGCATCAAAAGGCTGCATCAGTAGAACTATCCAAAGGAGCAAGAAAAGCATCAGCATATTACTACTTAGCTGACAGGACTAGCCAACTCATTTTTTCGCAGTTTATTACTATGCAAAATTGTAAGGTATATTTGTCCCCTTTTCCTACTTCTTGGTCCACCAGTGGAATACAGAGGACATGGCAATTTAGCTCTTAGCTTAAACCAAATGTTTCCTGAAATTAAATCCATACTCAAATTGCCATTTCATTGCCGTTGATGGAAAGCCAGCCTTCATGAACCCCTACATCAGTGTTAACTACTCTAATAACCATGCATGCCTGAGTGTCTAATGCTCTTTACTAACCATTAATTTAAAAATACCATGTGATTACCCTAAAATTAAGAAATAGGCCAGCATGCAATGACTCCATATAGAACAAATAATACAAACCTTTGTTTAAACTAACAAATTTTCCTAGTTGTTTGTGTGCAAAAGTGTTTAAAATACTTTATTATGGGGGTAAGTTAGGAATAAATAGGCATACACTCACTGTTGCTGGATTTCAAGTCCCTGTGAACGATATCCCCTTCATGTAGGTAGTGCATGCCTTCAGCTATCTGTCTAGCCCAATTTGAAACGTTTATTTGACAATGAAATGTGACATCAAAATTATCTAATATTTGCCTCAGTGAACCACCACTGGCATATTCCATTACGAAGTATAATGCATTTGTGCGCAAAACGACACTGTGGATTTCTATCAAATTTCTGTGCTTCATTGAAATCCATGTGTTTCTTTTATCCTCCACTTTTTTCCTGAAATCATCACCAGGTTTACCTGATTTTATCCAGATTCGCTTAAGAGCGCACTTTTTACCGTTCCATGTGAAAGGCCCATACACCTCGCCAAAAGCTCCTTTGTCTTTAAAGTTTTTGGAAGTTGTTACACTATCAAAGTCAAATTTCTCAAAGTTCATGTCACTTTCACTAGCAGTAGCCATTACCAGCATGGAGAACCTGGTAAAACGTTGGAAAAAACATAAATTAATGTAAATTTTAAGGTTTATGAAAAATATTTGTTAAATCTCAATTCTGGGAATACGACCAGTTGTCAGAGTTGAGAAATGTTACAATTTGATGCCTGTGTCATTATTACTCTGATACTTAATCCTAACACTCATTCCTCTAAGCAGTACAGTTTCATGTGGGCAAATGATCATGATAAAAACCTACATCCTTTGAATGAAGCAAAGCATCATTGCCCGTCCTCTTTTCCTCTTATGCTAAAGAAATCAAGTATGTTATCGGTCATGAACACGTTAGCCTACAGCTCACTTATCCTTCCACTAGGAAGGTCAACACATATTACGATATCCACTAAAGAGATACGTTACCCTGTTGGAAAGTTCGTGCTCAACGAATTCCTGTCAACTGCGAAAGCAAAAAGCTCTGTCGGGCTTTCTCTCCACGCACTGGCAAGCCCATATTTAGATTGTGGCTCTGCAACGGTTCGCAAACACAATATTGGTCGATTGTAAAGGCTTGCTATATTTCATTGGATAGTCTAAGATCGCCTTATGTAAACGAATAGTAATTTATAATTGCTACTGTATTATGTAAATCTGCTTCACGGTCTGATTAACAAGTCTTGGTCTATGTGTTGGTGAGCCTCAGCCCATATTGTATAAAGTTATTTAGTTTACAGGCTGTAATTCTGAATACCTTTGTCGTCCCCTAAATACGGAAAGACCCAAATTCAGAAAAAACGAGGAATTAAATGTTAACACTAATCCATGTGAACAGATGCCTTCTTCAAAGACACGTTTAACTTCTGCTTCAGTAATTCTTCATACACAACCATTATGCTCAAGACATCCTTGGTCGGTACAATAAAGAAACGTCGAAGCTCAGTCTCCCACAGCATTGCTTAAATCCTTATGCGTCATTACTGGTCCTCTGATTTACCGGATTGGGCTCGCTCCCCACGCACTGGCAAGCCCATATATAAATGTATATGTATATGGTTGTAAATAGCGACCATATGGCCTCGATTGTGCTCATTTTTAACGAATTTATCAGATGAGATCCTTCACCGCTGCTGACCGTTTGAATTGACGCCACATAGGCCCATTTGCACCACTGGGACATTACTGAAGCTTAATATGAACACACAAGACTCCTCAATATGTTTCTCTTAAAACAGTGATCTCCTTAACTAACAAATTATAATATCAAATGCCGAACAGCAAATCTTGACTGTGCCTGTGAATGATAAAGGTGGATACAAGGCCGGAGATAACCTGATGACCAACAGGATGCGCCAAAAGCCAACGCAAGGTGACACGCTCCACAGACGACAGATTGTATTGTATTGTATTTGATAACTTATATAGCGCTTCTTACAGAACAAACTACTCATAGGCGCTTCCAACATGAAAACTCCTAGGAAATAAGAACGACTTTCAGCAACGAGCTGTCTGAGCTCTATCAACAACAGTGACCCTTGCACGAAACGATAGCGAAAATCCATTCCATAACGATGGGCCAACAACAGCAAAAGATGGAGGGAGTATCTTAGAATTGTCGCTAGTCTTTTGGGAGTTTTTCCAGGGAGTTGGTGCAGCGTGGTCTAACGAGCTGTTGAAGAATTTATGATGATGTTAAAGAGTTCATGATGGTGTTGAAGAATTTATGGTCTTAAAGAATATTTTGGCTCCGGAAGTTCTACATATGGAATATGACAATATCCCACACATAGGCTACGTCTTGAACTTCGTATTGAATCCAGCACATGGGTCCATAATATATGACATATGGAATTCATATGCTGAATATTGTCTTATCCTCAACATATCTTCAACATTTGACGTTGCTGTTGGGCCATATATTATTTGAGCCATGCTGCAATGGATTAAGTATATGTATTGAGTGCATTTTAGATTTTGACCTTAATTTGTTTTACACCTCAGCACATGATTTTATTTTACCTGCCAAATTAATTTAGTAATAAAAGCCAATACACAACTACGTATGAAGACCTACGACATACATAATTAACATATTTACTTAGAGCAGCACTTTGGTATGTCCCTATAAATTCATAAAATATAACGCACTGACAAAAATTGTATATGAATTAAAGTAATGACGCACAGTTAAGCTTTTCCTAGCAATTTAGCCAAATGGCGAAATTATAATCCAAGAAAAAAGAAATTGTTTATTAAAGCAGTAGTTGCGAACTAAGACACTTGATTAAAACAAATAATACAAATCATATTAAGATTTTGTACGCAGTAATTTAATTACTTACCAAATTAAGAGGCGTTTTCTTTAAAGTGTAATAATAATAATAATAATAATAATAAGTGACGTCATCAGTTGACCGCGCAGGACGGAAATTTTTTAAAGAGATAGCGATTTACGGTAATATATCGAGTTTCAATCAGCGTTAGGGCAGGATTTCTACATCACTTATTCTGTCTACGCCTCCTGACTCCGAGGATTTCATCCGTCAACGGCAACTGGTTCAGGACACAACATATCAGGGTTTGATAAATTTTTCCATCTTTAGCGATATCGCGCTTTTCAAAATTGTCGGCAGCAAGCCGGAAACTACATTCAAATGGCCAACGACGTCACAATCGTCATGGCAACATATTGTTATGTTAAAGGCCGATCATATGTCTAACATATGTCTAACGGCTGTTTGGTATCACTCTGCAATGATTCAAAGGCCTTCTAAGGATTCAGAAACTTTTTCGCAACGCCGCCATTCATCGCGTCGTCGCCGAGCGAGTTCCTATCCTCACTCAGGCAGTCAAACGGCTGAATTTGTCACTCAACCATGGCCGTTATCACAAACAACGCAGAAGGCCAAGGGAATCTGTAGCGTTTGCAAGGCTACTAGACAGTTGCACCTTGTCGACGGCCTTCTTCACAAACACGGCCCACGGAACAACCCTTGTCCAGGGTCGCACAAACCGCCCCTTTCGACGCTTGCTCCACCAGCGGCGCCGGGGATAGCCCTCAACCAGAGTCAATCGCTGTCTTCCCCTAATGTAGACACTGATCAAGTCCCTCTGTCGGCGGATTCTCACCTTGACCATCCAAGTTATCCGGGCAGCCTGATCAAGCACATTCCTAGAGGGGCAAGGCCGGCAATGGCTAATATACTAATTACAATCATCGACAACATCATTCGCAGCCCACTAGATCGGGACGCCTGGATTAGGTTGATGGTTTTCGGCTGCTCTTCCCTCGCTCATCCAACAAGAGGGGGCAAGAGACACAACCTAACCCACCTTATCAAGAAGAGGATGGACGCCTTTCGGTCTCAGATGGCAGCAGGAGCTCGCTTTTCCATCCCCACCACAGAGGCAGGACTGACCTTTAGACGCTCAACCGCAAGATCAGACACAGACGGCATCGCAAAGGCGGTTTCTGCAAAACTTGAGGATGGTAACATACGCGCCGCCGTTAGAATTCTATGCTCTGATGATCTCCCCATTCAAGCCGACTTGGAATCTGCTGAGGAACTGCGTGCAAAGCATCCTCCGCCTCGAGACACGCAAAATACATTACCATCAGCTTCAGACATGCCCCCTCTTCACGTCACCGAAGGCGAGGTCTTGCGTGCAGTCCGCTCCTTTCCGGCGGGTTCGGCGGGCGGTCCTGACGGAATTCGCCCCCAGCACATCCTCGACTTAGTAAACTACAAGGAGGTCGGCCCAACCTTGTGAAATCCCTGACTTCCCTTACGAACCTTTTGCTGGCAGGGATATGTCCAGACGATATTAGTCAATTCTTGTTTGGGGGCACCTTGTTCGCCCTCAGGAAGAGATCGGGGGAGTTCGGCCGATTGCCATTGGTTATTATTAAAGACGCCTGGCTTCTAAATGCGCTAACGCTTTCGCCGTTGCTCAGCTGTCTGACCACTTCGCTCCTTTCCAGCTAGGAGTTGGGACTCCAGGGGGCTGCGAGGTGGCGGTGCACGCCGCCAGGCGCTTTCTCACTGACTTATCCCCCGACTCAGTACTGGTCAAACTTGATTTCAGCAACGCCTTTAATAGCCTTAGCCGCACTCACATGCTGGCGGCGATACCTGACGTCATTCCGGAGCTCTATCCCTACTGCAGTTTGGCTTACTCCAGACCTTCCTCTCTTAAATACGGCGATTTTACTGTACTCTCACAAACAGGTCCACAACAAGGAGATCCCCTCGGCCCACTTCTCTTCTGCCTTCCCACTCGGCCGCTTCTGACAGGTCTTTCTTCTCCTCTACGCCTTGGCTATTTGGATGACCTCACTCTGGGTGGAAAAGCATCCGTATTGGCGGCAGACGTCGAAACTATTATCAGGGTCGCGGGCGAAATGGGTTTGACACTAAATGTCAGTAAGT